>ML832470.1:86964-119129 GCA_009831015.1 Picea engelmannii | reverse complement strand
TGACCATACCCCTATTTTCAGCAGATTCGACCAAATTTGCAGTTCCAGATCTTTGGGATTTACTTGTTATTTTCAGCCAGGAGGATCGAATTCGATCTCCTGAGCCTAAGGATTGTGTTTGTGATTTATATATATGTTTGTAATAGAGTAAAAAAGAGGTGGATCAGTCAGGGACCATGATTTAAATCTTGTATCAGAGTTCACAGAGCCATCTGTATTTTCATCAATTCAATAATACAGTTGCAACGGTTACATGATTCCCGTGTCAAATATATTGGTGAAATGCTCCTCCTATAAATTTTTTTATCTGTTTCCATATGTTTTCTTTCCTTATTATCTGGCAGAAGTTTATGAGAAGATTTGTTGAAAGATACACTATGTTTCTAGCTATGGATAATATTAATGTTTTCTTTTGATATTCAGTGGAAGAATTCTTCATTGCTCTGTTGCTAAATTGATCATTTCTTTTTCCTCCTCTTTCATTTCATTTAATTTTACCAGATCCAGTAATTTGCCTACCTTTCCCTATAAGGATGTCTGTAGGATTTGTTTTTGATTAAATCTCAGATTGTGACTCCATTGCCTAATGGCCCTTTTCTCCTGCTCCAACCAAACCAATTAAAAAATCCAAACTTTGAACCCATTAACTAGCCTAATATCTATTCAAACAAATCTATATCAAATAGAGAGATCTCTCTCTAAGTCTTGGAGGGCTATATCCAAGACTCAAAGTGGTTTTGATGTTGCCTCTATGACTGCCTTCATAGCCTTATGAAAATTACAGAGTGCTAACAAAGTTCACAATCAACAAGGGAAGAGCTTGGCGGATGAACACTATGTTCACACTTAAAGGACAAAGGGATGCAGATTCAACATGAAGTAAATAATTTATACAGAGTAAATTTTCCCTCAAAGTAGAATTCTTTCTCCTCTTTCCATAGCTCAGAATTGGCCCATTTATAGCCTTCAAATGGAACTGAAGGGTCGAGTCAGAATGTTTCCAGTATATGGAAGGCCAAGGATCATAGATCTCTTGTCGTGACATGGAAACTCGACACCATTTTTCATTTTTGGGCACAAATCCTAATGTATGCAGGCTATAGTGGTGCAACTTGCATATACACATGTTGTATAGTAGGAAAGGAACATACATGTGGAAAAAATGTATTTTTTAGCTCTGAATTTTTGAAAAAAGGGATAAAAGTACGCATAGGGAAATGGAAAAAGGACCTCTGTGAAATATTGCATAGGGTGAGGCAAATCTTGGTATAACAGACAGTGAGATTTCAACAACACACCCAATATATTCTAGCATGATGGCACCACCTAAACTCGGAGTACTGAGCCATATTTCAAGGAGAACCTACAACAATAACAAGACATCGTCAGCGATAGAAATAGAATCCAAGAACCCTATAAAGATGGAGGGACTGGTGGATGTCGACTCCATTCCTTCCACAAAACCAGTGAGTCCTACATTGGTCGAGGAGAAAGAAGAATAGATGCAGATCGATCCACCTGTTGTTCCAGAGTCTGTACTTAAGTCTTAGAAAGTACAGTGTCTAGGCATCTGAAAGTGAGTAAAGGATACAGAAAGGGAAAGCATAAAGCTTCGGGAAAAAAAGCTAATGTTGATTTCCAGGTTGTCGTTGTCTAGCCTCTAACTATTCCTAGATATTTATATCATGTTCAATCGCAGCTCATGAATGCTCAAGTTCTACCTGGGTATTTGTTGTTTTAAGAATAGTATCGAAAAGGTTCAAAGTGATATGTGTTTGGTCCGATAAACCGGGCTCAATGTTAGGCTGTCTTACAACGGGGATAGACATAGAGGAACAATAAAATTAAAAGGAAGTTTCAAAGTTTTAAATGTTGTCTCAATTTGATCGTATAAAGAGAACTATCCGATTTATTGTTAAAGATAAATTACAAACCAAAGGCCTTTTCTCGTAACTGTGTTATCTAGCAAATAAGTAGTGTGTGTGAAAATGCGAGAAAAACATAAAGTTGTTTATAATACGAGGCTCCTATCAAGGGAGAATCTCACCCTGTAAACAGAAGAAGAAAAAGGGTGAGAAGAAATCTGATGAATGCACAAAATATGAAAGTCTAATGAGTCCACAGGTCTTGTACCTACTAATAGCCGATACAGAGGAAAAACTATAAACTCTATAGACAATTAAAATTAATCACCACCGTAGAGGTTTTACTAAATTGCAGTGTAACATTCATCAAACATATATGTGTGAAATGAAATTGAACAAGAAAACAGAGAGGAAACTAACTCATAACATAGTCTTGGCGAAATCAAGAGTCTTCGGATTTCTTTGTATTAATATTCAAAAAGAAGGGTCTCTATTAGAATCGACCAAAATAGGTCCAGCCTCTTGTTCTTTCTACAAAATGTATATTTATAAAAATTTCTATAGTATGGAATCTCAAACGTTCCAGAGGTTTTCGGTTACAACAAAGTAGATTAATCGTTTCAATTCTTGGTTTCTGTCCTTATTTGGTACCAGAAACCTACCTCTTCGCCTGCTCCATGCAAATGATGCACTTCTCCACCAGCTGGGATATTAACTTAGAAGGTTCTACTTGATTGTTGGCCTCGAAGATGTAACAATCCTTCGCCAATTTTGGCAACTTTTCCTCCACCTATTGGTCTTTGGCGTTGACAGAACATAATTGTACACTCGGTTTAATCAACCATTTATCTATTTGGACTATGTCCATCTGGGTTATTTGTGATATTTCGGCTAATTCTCTTTCTTCATTTTCCTTGATCTTGAGAAGATGTTTGACTGTATTGATCTGGCCTAGTGTTTCAGTGCTTCCTTCATCGTCGGAACCAAGCCAACTTCCATCTAGAAAACTGAAGGTTTATTCATAAGATTTTATTATCTCTCTAGCTTGCTATCTGCCTTCAAATATGTCACGCTCCCATTCTTTCAACAAGATGTTACCTCGAGTTTTCTCCAAGATAGAAAACCTGGAACTACTGCTTGTCTCCCTTCTCGTTGTGGCTATAATAGCCTCCTGGAAAGCAATTCGGGCCCCCCCAACATCTTTTTCTCTGAGAGTGAGGTTTTCCAAGACTCGATCAATGAGTTGGCAATTGTTTTGAATCATTTATACCTTAGCAAGTAGGCCTTGTTGAGTTTCCGACACTCTTTTTTTTATCTCTATAGCTTGGGATTGAAATATCCCGATATCAATTACTTGGCTTTCGGTGAAGTCTAATTTGACTTGTAGCTTCTCTATCAATTCTCCTTGTTGGTCTACCTATTTCTAACTCGTTTGAGCCATCAACTGCGTCTGTTCGAGGTCAACTTTATCTACTCAATTTCCTTTTGATCAACTGCTCTAGTTTGTTCCAAACCTGTATTCGTCTGATCTGTGGTAGTGGACTCTACTGTAGCTAGTTTAGCCTCTAATGTTTTGATTAAACGATTTTTTTTCGTTATCTAATCCTTTAGGGTCTCGACTGAATATTGGTTGGCTGTAGCAAAAGCCCCCAATTTTCCTGCTATTTGAGTCACAAATTCTTGCTTCTTCACATCTTTTCCATCGGCTAAGATTTTGAATTTCTTGGCTACCTTACCTACCTTTTTATAAAATCCCTATTTCAGGACATTCTTTCTCTTCTTATCAAAGAAGAATTCATTCAGAGGTAGCTCTTCCATTGTTATGGGAATTAACTTTTGGCCAAAAACCCACCCTGCGTCTGGGACCCCTTTCGTGGACCGTAGAGGGGTAATAGAAATGATGGGATTGCCGACCTGCTTAGATGATTTCATTGGAGTAACAACTGAGGTTGGCTCACTCAGAGGGAAGGACATCTCGACTTCCCATTTCGGGCCCCCAGTTTACTCTTTCTTGTCTTGGTGTTCTTCTCGGTTGGGTGTTGAATCTTTGGAGCCTTCGGCTTCTGTTTCCTGCACCTCTATGGTCGTAGTTTTCTCACCCCATAATACTGGGGGAAAGCAGCTCTGTCGATGTTCTTGGAATTTGAACACATCGGCCCTCTCTTCAGGCAACAGGGCCTGTATCTGAGCCAAAACATCGGCATAAGATCTCGCACCTCGGAACATGTCATCATGAGACGAATTCTCATGCTCAAACCTTTTGAGGCCACAACTAGCCAAGTGATTACTCACGACCCTGTGTGGGTCATGTTTCTTAAATTCAATGTGAACCAGTTTAATGTCTTCCAAGGCTGTTGCTTCAGCCTTTGCATGCCCGAAATATAATAAAGAATAGGTTTTCAAATGAATAGGGAATGGTGTCCATACCTTCTTCGAATATCCCTTAAGCTCTTTTCTCACGCCACCAATCAAGGTTTTCCTGGAAATCTCGCGACAAGCCAGCCTATCGGGTATAAATAATGGTAGAGCATGCAGAGGGACAAAAGTGCCGAAAACCCTGAGGTATGTAAATTATGCTTCCATGTACTAGTCGGCCACACTGCTAAAATTTACCGCGATGCTATCTGAGATCCTAGGTGGTAGATTACCGAATATGGTGACATGCATTGGTACCATTACCAAATTGAAAATTTCATATACGAAATCTAAAGCCTTGTCCTCCCATAATTTTGAATGGTAGATGTGGATAGGCTCAGCATTTGATGGAGACCAACTCCATATCATTAAGGGAAACGGTTTCATGCAACACATGACATCCATGATGTATGCAGACATAAAAAATGAAGCGACTTTCCTGCTCACCCTCTGCGTTCGATATTCTGTAATCCGACTGGTCAGACTATTTGACAATAGTTTAGCCCAGTCGAAGGCACAAACTTCTGTGACTATATGTATCAGAGGCACCCATGGGAGGAAGAAATGTGTGGTGTCTTCCCTCCCATACAATCTACAGGTCATCATTGCTATGTATTTGAACTGTGGTTCCAAAGAAGATATGGAATAAATTTCGTTGTTATCGGCCCTGAACTTCGCGGGGTGCAAGACCCAATCCTTGATCAAATATGATAAGCTTTTGTCATATTTCTCACATTCCTTCTGTTTAAAATGCTCCAGAAACTCGGCATTGTATGTGAAATTTGACGTGGGTGGAAAATTGTACATCGCCTGCAATTGTTCTGGTCTAAAGGTCCCGATAGTGACCTT
This sequence comes from Picea engelmannii, assembly GCA_009831015.1. NCBI lineage: Eukaryota > Viridiplantae > Streptophyta > Pinopsida > Pinales > Pinaceae > Picea > Picea engelmannii. The sequence continues at coordinate 114,000 of ML832470.1, read as the reverse complement.
CTTCTCGTTGACGATGGTTCTGGTTGGGATATCTACATGGTCTAGCACCCATCGGATCATATCATAGTAAGGAAGTAGACGTGGCCTGGCCACTACTTTATGTATTTCTACTTGGACAATGATCTTGTATTTGGTGGCCAGGTCATCCTTCTCATTGTCACTACAATCATCTAAACAGTCTACCGATTCGGACTGCAGAATCTCAGAAATATACGACCAGGTTCTGATTGAATTAGCGCTTCGGGGTGAAGTATCATAAACATTATCCAAGCCTTGCCTGAAATATTAGCACCTGCCTTGGACACTTTTCGTGGGGCTATGATGGGGGATTCTGATTTATCTCTCATGTGATAAAAATATGTATACATATAGAAATCAGTTTGTTGAGGAAAGTTTCTCTACATAAAATAAAAATGAGCTTTGTGACACGGAAGAAAAATATCTATATCTTCAAGCATTTAAAACCTCGACCTCCTTATGAACAGAACGGTCAAATCAATTTTAGAGACAGATTTATCAATAAAAACCATATCCTTACTTGCCTCTTCGCCTCATTCCCAATTCATGCCATAAATTTTGACGGTTCATGACACAATTTGGCGTAAGGAAAATTTAAATTTACCTTGTAGACTGTGCATATTATTATTTGCATTAAATAATGCTTAAGATCGTTTAGTTTCTCTAATTTGTCTTTATTAAACTTTAATCAACCTTTCGGCATTCACCTTGTCGGGAGTTTTCACTCTAACCTTTCGAGCCTCTAAAACCTGAGATCACGATGATTGGATTTAGTTAAGAGAGAACGTAAGTAGGATTAAGCGTTTAATTAATCATGTTTTAATTTATATCATGAATTCGCGATTTCGGGGCTTCGAAGGTATAGTTTCCGGGAGGAGCATATGCCGAGTCACGAAATCCCGAGATTGAAATGATGTGATCTATTTAAATTAGAAGATAAACCAGATTAAGTGTTTTAATTAATTAATATTTGAGCAATATCACGACTTCTCCACTCGGGGTTTCGAAGGTATATCTTTTTGGAGGTGCATATGCCAAGTCATGAAATCCCGACGGGCTTTAACCATGGTCAAAATTAACCACCCCTGACCTAGGTTACTTATGTAAAAGTCTCGTGGCTTCGCCTATCGAAGTTATGACGGTAACTCTTTTGGAGAGAGTGAATGCCGAGACGTGAAATCCCGACAGCACTTGACTAGGGTTTAAAGAATTTTACTTTTAGCTTTAACTTGAGGTAAGATTTTAACAACTTTTTGCGACCTCGCACATCGGGGCTTGTAAATATTGTGATTTGTAACTCCCGAAGCGCAATATCCCAAGGTACAAAAAGTAAAAAATTTTGTTTAACGATAAAAGGTGGTGACTTATGAAAAATAACATCTTATGCTATTTCGCATGTCAGGACTACTGAAAAATTTAGTTTGTAAGTGTCACGAAGTGAAAGAGAACTTAAAGAACAACATTTGACTTTAAAAATTATATTTAAACCAGTTGAAAAAGGTGGCTCCAACACCACCAAACACAACAATCGAGCCAAACCCGATAGAGAAAACTACTCGACCCACAACATAAGTAGATGAGGAAAGGACTAAGTCTGACAAGCCAAGGACTCAATATGGCACACAAAAAACATAGCATGAACAAACACCAACAACATAGACCACTGCACAGCAGGATTCTGGTGGAGAAGAAGAGGAGGAAGAACAAACATATAAGGAAGTAGGTCCCTCAAGTGCACCTTTAAAGAGGAATGGAAAACAATAGGTCCATAGATCCCTACGCAACAAACAAGAGGTAACCATTGTTTTACCGTGCATACCAACAGAGGTAACAGTTGTCACAAACTTACTTGGATGCATAGAACAATTTCACTATTCATATCATAATGTCAAGGATACAGATAAATTCCCAAAGTTCATGCAACAAGTATATTTAGAAAGAAGAGGGGTCAACATGACAGGACTACCCATAATGGAAACTAAGCAGTGGATACAAGGGTTATATAACATAGGTATCATGAACCTATTGGATATATCAGACTTTGGTAGGGGAAAGGAAGTAATTAGCTACGTCAAGAAGTTATAGGAAGTCATGGATGGAGGTATTTTGTGGTTAGATACACAGGTTTCAATAGACATTGATTTGATAACAGAGATAGCAGGTCTTCCCACCAATCGTGCCACCAACATAGTATCTAGATGAAAATACCAAGGATAAATCCTTGGCAGAAGATCAAGAACACATACGTTACTGAAAGAGGATCCAGGCATATCATCATCAACGGGATTAGTGAACCAACAACATCGCTAGCAACAAAATTGATGTCCTATAAATTACTCATGAAGTGTCGGAAGGAGGAAGTGTCATCAAGCATCATAGTAGCAGCTGCAAAGTGCATGAAGAGAATTACATTAAGATGGAACCCATATTTTCTTAACTTGTTTTTGGAGTATTGCAAAGATACCCAGGACACGGGGAAAAAAATTCATTACTCATGGCTTATCATATTGATTGCACTAGTGGGTTGGAAGCACTCAAAATACACAATGTGTTTTTTAGAGAGATGGAAGGTGTCGCGCAATGCAGTATGAATCACTATGGAACAAAACTATCACATGAGAAAGACAGGAAAATACCATAATATTAAAGACATACCTTGAAGAAATCCAAGAAAAGGTGGCAGAGAAGGAGTGGTTGTATATGAGGTATTGCCTCACAACAGAAGAGGTTCAATGGGATATGAATGATTGGCAAGAAGAATGGAATATTTCATTCAAGTAGACAACAAAGGACAAGAAGAAAACAAAGGACAAACAACAATCAAAGGATAGACAACCAACAAAATTAGGCTCATCATGGATGAAAAGTACCCCAACAACAAACACAAGAGCAATAAAAGGGCACACAAATCCAATAGGGGGGAGTGCAACATAAAAGAAAAAGACTATCCCTAAAATAGTCACACAACATAAGGACTACACAACTACCACTAATGGCACAACACAAAAGAAGAATAACACCCCTGTGTAGGAGGGACATGTAGGAAGGTACATACTAGATACCTGTTGGGCCTGAGATATGATCATTTTTATGACGGTAATTAGATACTTTTGTCAAATGTACATATGTGTTTTTCATGTTTTGGAGAAACGTTTTGAAGAATTTTGTGCCAAAACGTTATGATCCACACCAGGTATGTATACTTCATGTTTTATGTTGAGATTGAGTATAATTCATCACGTTTTTATGTTTCCAAGGATCTAATTTACGTGTTTTGGTGTTACAGGACAAAATTGCATCATTTTTTTGCTTTCGGCACTTAGTTCGACACTCCATCCAGTACTCGATCCGGTACCCGGTCCGACACTTCGTCTGGCACCTCGTCTTGCACAAAAACGATGGGCGATTTGGCAGTTATGGTACTGGAAGTCAGTGATGGGTGAATCAGGAACATGGGTTTTGATTGTGCTTTCCCCCTCCATCTATTGAAATCTTGAGAACTCGGTTTGGGTTGTTGAGCAGGGCGATTATTAGCTCATTCCATTTCGGCAGTAAGGGCACCATTAATGTAATTTTTGGTTTTTAGAAGTGGTTCGGCCCTCCAGTGGTTGAACACTTGGTCTGTAAGACATATAAATACCACTGTGGTGGTCATACAATAGTTAATAAGTAGAATAAGTAGAGGATTAGAGACAAATAYGATTTTCCTCTGTTTTTTCTATTTTCAATTGCCAGAATTATATAMGACTGCGTTTTTCAAGTTTTAATGGTGAAATCATTTTGCTGAGATTGTGGTGTGCATTTGAGAAGTGACCAGGACTTGYTGTGGGGCCCACCAGCAKTTTGGTAWCTGTTCTATGAGTTATTTATGCATTTCATAGCTTAGATGTATTTTATCTCATTTCYTGTACATGCATTGTTATTTTTCCTTTGTTATATAATTTGTTGTTGTAGCTTAACTRTTTAGTTCTTTTGCAGGTTAGTATGAAGGCTTTTGTTAATATGCATTGATTTTGTAGTTAGTAGGAATGAGTTTGCAAACTCATACACTAACCYCRTGTGCAATTAAATATTAGATTATATCTTATTTATGCTCTTAAAATCAAGTTTAAAACAGAGTTTGGAACAGAGTAGAACATAGCTTTAGTTTATGTTTTCTTTAACGAGGCTTTGGTGGATGGATAGGGTTAGTTTYAGTTTTTATTTGTAGATTGCCTATTCAATTGTTATTTAGATTTTTCTTAACTAGTTGTTGATTAATTTGTTCATTAGTTTACTTGCTATATGATAGAATCATGTTTTAATTTATGTTTATATGCATTTTCCTTTCTKCAATTTGAATTGTTAAAATAGATATAGCATAGTTTTATTTTATGCGATTTCTTTCCTAGAATTATATTGCAATTCCAATTCTTAGTTAATGATTGAATTTAGTTATGATTTTTTCTTACATAGCATAGAGTGCAAWCGAATTTTATAATCTCATTATATTTTTTATGGTTAATGCATGAGTAATAATCACATGCATATGCAGGGTAATTGACGTTGTTTCCATAATGGCTAAGTTCTCACAGGATTGCTTAATCCACACCTTTCACTTTGTTATTGAAATCAGTATTGAGCTTATACCTCTTGAATTTTCTTTTGTTGTCAAATGCCATCGAGACATTATAAGACACTGGAGACATTCACACAACCACCAACACTATATTTGTGTTTTTATAGGTTAAAAGATAGCTTCTTGCTTTTGTAGATCATAAGATAGTTTTCTTGTTTTTGTAGGATAGATAGTATTTTTCTTTGGTATATTAAAGAGCAGTTTGTTTATCATAGATTAAAGGTTAGTTGTTAGTTCTTCCTTTTTTCAATTAAATAGATTTCCTTTTATGAATTAGAGATAGTTGTATTAAGAATATATTTCATTTGTCCCTTAGTTAGTTTCTTATTGAGTAGTCTTAATTAGTTTACTTGCTATAGAATTTATCCTAGGGTAGTTAACTGTTTACTTGCCTTAATAGGTTAAAGTGGTTTCTTGTCTATTCTTTCTTTGACAGTATAGTTGCTTGTTTATTTACTTTCTTTAATAGGATAGTTGTTCATTGAATTTAGGTAGGCTAGTTAAAGTAGTTTGCTTTTTCTATTTGTTTATTGTTATCCTTAAATAGTTGTTTTAGCTTGTTGTCATGATTGAACTAGTTTGCTTCAAGTAGGGTTTTCACTTGTTTTTCTAGAACTATCCATCGATCCTTGGCCCAAAAGTACTTAGGTTACATAGTTTAAAGTTGCTTAGTAGGGTTTGCTCATTAGATAGCTTTGCTTGAATAGATTATCCCTTAGATAACCACTTACTTAGTTAGACTATACTACTACCAGCCCTTCTACCTTGGCATATATTTTTCTACAACTCTAATTACTTACCCTGGGTTGACAATTTAATCGAGGGTTTTTAGTGTGTTTTTAGTGCATATATAACACCCATCATTTTTGGCGACGTTGTTGGGGAGTTGTCTCAAGGTAGGAAACAGTCAGGAAATAGATCATTTCTAGACTTTAGCATTAGATTGGTGGTGGGGAAACTTTAAGATGAGAGCTAAGAACCTGTGCATCTGCTATTGCAAGATCCCTCAAACCCAATGGTAATTTTGTTTTTCCTTTTGTTTTTGTTTACTTTCATGAATAGACCTAGAAACCCAATGGTAGATTTTTATTTTACTTTTGTTTACTTTCATGAATATACCTAGAGACCCAAAAGGGATATACATTAAATCTAAATCAGACCTTTCAACAAAGGTTCCTTCCAATCTTTTCGGGGGAAGGAACGTTCCACTCATAAGCTTCATAGACTGATACCGAAAAACAGGAGCTAGCTCAACTCAAAGAGCTAAGGTAGTATCTGAAGAGACTAACATAGGGAGAACTATAGAACAAGAAATTGAAGAATCAATTATATTAGGACAAGAGGCAAGACCACTAGAGCCTTCCGTAGAACCAAACAATACAACCTTTTATTTTACACCACCACTAGGAGATCCTAATTTTGAGGACACCATAGACCCTGAGCAGGTGAATATTTTGTTTGGTAGTTCAACCAATGTAATTATTTCTCAAACTGACACAAAAACTTTAGCACCAATAGTCTCAACCAGATCGAGTAGAGTCCCATACATCCAATCAGTAGGAAGACGTTTACATCAAAGGGAAGTCTTATTCTATTCAAAGATAAAACCACCCAGGTACTCTGTTTTTGGAAACCAAATCAACATGGATGATCGGGAGGATCATAACAATGTAAGACACGGGGAGGAAGAATAAATTGGAAACCAAACCAAAACTACCTTCGAGTTTCCAATTTTGGACACCACTCCAAATGTCCACATGAAGAATATTCATCTCTCAGCACTGCCTACCTTTTATGGTAAAAATAGTGAAGATACAAACACCTTCCTATTTTAATTTGACATCTTGTGTAGGAGCTATAACTACATACAAGATTCCCAAAAACTAAAACTCTTCCCTGCCACCCTCAAAGACTCTTCACTAAGATGGTTCATGGGGTTTGGAGACTCCAATATTAGATCTTAGGAAGCCATGAAAGACATCTTTCTTACAAAGTACCAATACTACTACAAGACCAATGAGTCTCGTAATGACATATTTAAAATCCAACAGTTAGAAGACGAGACCCTCGAAGATTATATGGAAAGATTTGGTTATATCTCCCAGAAGTCAAAATACCATGACCTTATAGAGGATGCAGTTAGGGATCTTTTCCTTAAGGTAATTTCAGAAAAAATATCTAGATATGCTTAACCTGATGGCTTTAGGTGACATATCACATAAACCATTTGCCGAAATATGTGAAATGTGTAAAAATTACTCAAGGAGTAGAGCCAAAATAGGGAAGAATGTTCGGGACCCTTATAATAGAAGCTTAAAACTAGTTAGTCCAGGTGGTATCATGAGAACAAAGATAGGGAACATTTTAGAGAACTTCAAGACACACATATTAATCACAATAGGTTCCCAGTTGTACACCCTCAAAATTGAAAAGAAACAAGAGGAGGAAAATGCTGCAATGATCATATATTTCCCAAGATGCAAGAGGAAGTATTCCTTAAGGGAATGACCATTAGATAACATTTCAGTTTGTGGATTCTATACAAAAGACCGTTCAACTGAGAAATGTCCATCATTTCTTAGTTTATTATCCATCTATAGGAGTGGTGATCCTGGGGAGTCTTCTTATGCACCTAGTAGGCCATGGAAGCCTAGGAACCAACCCACATACCTAGATCTACAATCTTAAGTTCCACCCTATTATCAACAAAAACAATGGTGGAACTCACCAGGTTGGAAAAACTAGTCCACTTAGTACCAACATCCTTGGTTTCAAGGATGGAGAGGAGGACATAATCGAGGAAAACATCAAGCTCCACCTATCCCTATGTCCAACCATCATTATCCTCAGTTGCCATCAAACACTCCACAACTTCTTCCAGGTTTTATTCCACCACCTTTACCTCTTTTTCCACAACAAAAACTGCTACAATATCAAAATGCAAGATCCCCGAGATCAACCCTATTACCGACACAACCGGTGCCCAATCCCAATAATATCCCTCTCAACCTCTTCATGATGTTGAGATGCAGGCCTTCCCGATGTATGCCATTACTCCTGTTCCATTACAAGAAATTCAACTAAGATCGGGAAAATTTATGGATAGGCAGAGACCTTCAGTAATCATACAGAAATAAGAAGAAGAAGAGACCACCAAACAACCCACGAATGACACTAGATGGTAAGATGTTATTATCCATTAGAAACAAGAACCCAAGCTCCCCCAAAATGAACCTTCACAAATTACGAAGGTTCCTCCTTATCCAGATAGATTGGTAATAGAAAAACCTACCACCCGATCAGAATTTGACCTCTTGAATGAATTGAAGAATATTTGTGTCAAGATTCCCCTGCTTCAAGCCATTAAATACATTCCAATCTATAGCAAGGTAGTCAAATAATTTTGTATCAAGAATCCAGGTGGGAAGCAGAAGGACCCTCCTACAGTACACTTGATAGGAGATCTTTCAGAATACATATCAGAGAAACCAAAGCTAGAAAAATATGGGAACCCAAGAAACCCCGTAGTAACCATAACTATTAATGAGGTCTCCATTGGAAACACTCTCATAGACATAGGGGAAGCTATAAATGTCATTACTGCTACTACCTTGGAACAATTACAGTTACAACCTCTTCTTTAGCCTACCCCAACCATTTTGGAATTAGCAGATAAGACTAGGGTTATAACTGAAGGAATTTTAGATGATATCATGGTTACTTTAGCCTCGTGGGAGAACCCAGTAGATTTTCTTGTCATTCATTCAAAGGATCCTACCAAAGGCCATCCCGTCATTTTGGGAATACCTTGGCTAGACACAACCAATGCATTTATTGGCTGTAGAGAAGGGGAAATGACCATCTCAAACAGGCTTTCTATCTAGAATCTCACCATCTACCCTCTAGCTCAACCTATCATGGAAAATATATGGTGTCTTGAGTGTCCATATGAGAATGAGGACTAGGAAGAACCCATATTACCAAGTGACCATGCATGGGCACTTTAGGAGCACACAACATAAAATGTGCTAAACCAGTTTATTTCTGTTATCACATGCATGGCCACAGTTTCTTTCCGCAATTTGAGTACATGTTTGGGGAAGAATTTCAGGAACAATTGGACCCATCCATTTTTTCTTTGACATATTTTATCTTCAATATATATGAGTCTTCAATGTCTTATACTATTCCCTACGAGATTAGTCCAGGGAAATTTTTATATATAAACTCCGGGATAGATGCAGACCAACAGAAACAATTAGTAGATATCCTTAAAGAACAATCAAGAGAATTTTCCTGGGAATACACTGACATGAAGGGTATACACCCTGATACATGCATCCATAACATATATATCCAGGGGGAAGTAACACTTGTTAGGCAACCTCAGAGAAGGATGAATCCAACAGTCAAAGATATAGTCAAAGAGGAGATCCAAAATTTGTTAAATGTCAAATTTATTTATCCCATCTCTGATAGTAAGTGGGTATCCCCGCTTGTACTGGTTCCAAAGAAATTGACTGGAAAATGGAGAATTTGTGTTGATTTTCGGGAACTCAACAAAGCCATTCTGAAAGATTACTTTCCTCTCCCTTTCATTGACCAAGTTCTAGATACCTTGTCTGGAAAGAATTATTTTTCCTTTTTAGATGGGTACAGTGGGTACAATCAGATTCTTATAGCACCTTAGGACCAAGACAAGACTACCTTTACTTGTTCATGGGGAACCTATGCCTATAGGGTCTTACTATTTGCATTATGTAACGCTCCTACCACATTTCAACGAGAAGTACTAGGGATATTTTATGATCTTATTCATGATTGTGTGGAGGTCTACATGGATGACTTCACAGTCTATGGAAATACTTACCAGGAAGCCTTAGACAACTTAGAAAAAGTCCTTATTAGGTGCCAAGAAATGAACCTGTCTCTAAGTCATGAAAAATGTAAAATGTTGTTGACTGAGGGAGTAGTTCTAGGACAACATATTTCATATGAAGGGATAAAAGTTGATCCTACAAAGATTGAGTTCATCGTCAGACTTCCACCCCCCAAGACTCATAAAGAGGTGAGAATATTTCTTGGACATGTCAGATACTACCAACAGGTTATTGAAAATTTTACAAAGATTGTTGCACCTATGTTTGGATTGATAATAAAAGATGTTGATTTTGTTTGGACTGAGCAGTGTCAAACTTCCTTTGAAACCCTGAAAGCCAAGCTATCTATGGCACCATTTCTTAGAGGGCCCAATTGGACTCTCCCATTTCATATATCCACTGATGCCTTCGACACCATAATAGGAGGGGTATTAGGGTAGAAAGAGAACCAACAGTCCTATGCCATTTATTTTGTGAGCAAGAACTTGTCCCCTGGTGAGTTAAACTACATAGTTACCAAGAAGGAATTCTTGGAAGTTGTTCATGCTATCAACAAGTTTTGTCATTACATTACAGGTTACAAAGTATTCGTACATACAAATCATTTTGCCATTATATTTCTCATGAATCAACCTATAACTAATGGCCGAGTGACTAGGTGGCTCCTATTATTGAAAAAATTTAATATCACTGTGCTTGACCGACCTGGAAAGGATAATGTGGTCGCTCATTTTATTTCCCGAATAAAAAATGAGGATGATGATATCCTTGTAGATGATAGTTTCCTAGCCAAGAACCTCTTTTCCATTTCTTTCAATTCTCCATGGTTTGTGGATATGACAAAATATTTGTCTACTAGGAAGTTACCATCTCATTTGTCACCTCATGAAAAGAGGAAAATTATTACACAGAGTGCTAATTACTCTTGGGTTGGTCATGACCTTTTTCGCACAGTACCTGATTTGATTATTCGTAGATGTGTCCGAGAGGATGAGGTACTAGAAATACTATGAATTTTTCATGATGGACCATGTGGTGGACATTTGTCTGACAAATGTACAACATATAAGGTGTTACATTCAGGTTACTATTGTCCTAGCATTTTCAAAAATGCTGCCAAGTATGTGAGAAGTTGTGATAGTTTCCAAAGCATAGGAAGACCTATGTCAGCTGACAAAATGCCTTTGATTTCTCAAGTGATGCAGGAGCATCACTCCATGTCAACAAGCCAACCAGCTAGCCACGTTAGCACGTGCATTCAAATCTGAAGAGAGGCACAACCCTCGTCTTCCATTTTGAATTTGAATGTAATTTAATGTTTAGGTTGTTGAGCTTTGAGTTCGTTCCTTTGCACATGTATTAGAGTATGTAGACCTTTAATGTTTGTAAGGTTGAGATCTAGATCCAGTTTTCAGACTAGACAACCCATTAAATGCTATTGAATAGGGTAGGTAGATTGGAGGGAAGAGATCGAAGAGCCCCTCTTGTAAAAGATCAATTTCGATCTCATTTTGTAATAGTTTTTAGGAAGGACAAAGCGGAAGAGAAGGAGCTAAGACTTTGATATAATTCATGCTCAGGAACACCTTGTAAAAATAGGCATTTGTCATTTAATAAAAACAATAGTTTTTCCTGCATATTTCCTGTGTTGAATGAATGTTTGTGTGTGTTCAATTTATGCTGTAGATGTATGCTAGACATTTGTAGGGAGTTGTTTTGATTTCAGGCTTGAGAGGTTCTTTGTGGTTTCATGCCAGGAGGGTGTGACAAAGTACTGTGGTCTCTGGATACTAGTGCATAGATGCACTTCTGAACTCTGTGGAGTCAGACAAAGATGTGTTAGGTGGGCACAGAAACTGGAAACATCAATTCAGAGGAAGACCTATGAGGTTGTTGAACACCTCAGGAGGCAAGGTTGTGGAGAAACAAAGTTGCAGACAGAATCTCTGAGGAGTTCTGTAAAGATCTTCTAGGTGGGCATTGAGAAGATGCAAGGGAGTGAACAGAGAAACTCTGTTGTGAGTTCAGAAGAAGATAGAATATCTGAGGAGTTATGTGAAGCTCTGCCAAGTGGGCATTGAGCCAGTGAAAGGAGTGCACAGAAGAAGAACTCTGCTGTGAGTTCATTAGAAGAAAGACTCATTTGAGAATTCTTGATACTCTGTCAGGAGGGCATTGTGTAAGTGCTAGAGTGCACAAACAGAACTCTTTGAGTTTAGAGATTGAAGAAGAGTCCATTGAATAATCTTTGCAATGTTTCTGAACACCCTGAAAGACTCAGCAATAGGTTGCTTGAGCAGGCAAAGTGCTAGGAGTGCATCATATTTCTCCATCTGAGGGAGAAGGAAGAAGGAATTATTTTCCTTAGAGGTATGAGTCTCAAAGAAGCTCAGAAGAGACAACACTTTGGAGGCAAATACTCTGCAGGAGTGCATAATTCAGAATCCTTTAAGGATTCAGGACCAAAGCTCAGGAGGAGTAGTGTTTCATATGCACAGGAAAGTATTCCAAGTTTTGAAGCTCGCAGAGAAAAGAAACGAAGGTCAAGGCCTTTGAGAATTTGAAATTCTTCCAAGTCCGGAAGAAAAGATCCAAGGCTCAGTAGGAGAAATAGCTATCATCAGATCAGTCGAGAAGATCTGGACCATTGAAGATTTTATGTCCAAGGAGCAGCAGGAGGAGCGTAAGAGCCGAGGAGATTCTGAGCCGTTAGATATTAAGCTAAAACTTGACAGCCGTTGGATCTGTCAAGAGTTGCACGATATTTAAAACTTGCAAGCAGAAGTGAAAGTCCTGAAGGGGTTGTATCAGGATATCGACGTTCGGGAGTTCAGGAGTCCGGAGGAAGAGAGTCCGGACACTCGACATCATAAATCATTACAAGGCAAAATAGATTTGAGTTGTCCATCTACAAGAGGATGCGTGTTGCGGAATCATCCACTTTGAAGATTCAACCACTGGGACTCACAGAGGTGAGTATCTTGACTTCTCGAGTAGTGAAGTCCCAAGGAAATCTGAGTCGTTCGTCTGAGAGAAGATGATTGTCGCGAGATCCTCTCTATCATAGATTCGGACATCGGAGGTCAGAGAGGGAAGTCCTTCATCTTCATGAGTAGCAAAGTCGTGAAAGGGTCAGGACCATCCATCTGAGGAGGACAGGTGGTAGAGATCTAGGGATCTCGCGAACTCGGAGGTTTGCAAGGTGAGAGCAGAGGATTTGGGTGCTCCAAGTCGCGAGTGGCGAATTCACGAGAGAATCACAACCATCCATCTGAGGGGGATAGGTGGTAGCAATCACAGAGTCGGCGAAGTGCCAAAGAGATCCAGTATTTAGGTCTCACAAACTCGGAAGTTCATAGGGTGAGGGCCCAAGAGTTGGGTGCTCTGATTTGCAAAGTTGTGAAGTGCGAGAGCGGAGGTTCATGTGGACACATGGAAGATCCATAAGGTGGGGCCCACATGATAGATAGGAAGACACGCGTCGCCTAGAGAAGGAAGTCAACACTCTATTGACTTCTTGCATCTTGGGGATTCACGAGATAAGAGCATGGAGACTCAACCCTTCAACTTGTGAAGTCACAAGTAGTGAGAACGCAAGAAGAAAAGTCAATATCACTTCACTGAAACTTGTGAAGCAACGAGTAGCGAGAGGAGCTAGCGCTTATCCTAGATGGAGGTCGTGCATGGAAGGCGCTGGCAAAGGAAGAGCTATACCCATTTCATGATCTCAGATATCGTGGGATTGAGAAGGAAGAGTCAGGAGTCACGACTCACGAACTCATGAGTTGCGAGTTGCAAAAAGAACCTTTGGAATAGGGCCTTGGTCACAGCGCTGTGGTCGCACGGAGAAGGGGAGATTGTGCCTAGTGTTGTTCGCACAGGGAAGCTACCAAAAAGGACCTATGGATCAATAATTTGTGATTCCAGTAGGGAATCTAAAGAGACGATTTGGCTTGAGGGAGATAAAGAATGATCCTGTGAGTGGATCTTGGCCAAGGGGCTGATAGGTCTGCATCAAGTTGGTATCAGAGCCTGATTCTTTCTTGTAGATTTCAGGAAAGGGAAGCCGGAGGAAAAGGAGCACTCTGATACACTGCGTCAAGTGGTATCAGAGCTAGAACTCTATTTGTATATTTCAAGTAGAGGGAGAAGGAAAAAGAAGACAGAGTACTGAGAACTCTGTAGAGGATTGTTTACAGGTAGGAAACAATCCATAGATAGTCAAGAGGACTGTGGAAGAGGCTGGAAACACTCAAGGTTTTAGAGTGACAGCAGTAGATTTGCCAGCAGGGCAAATAGACAACGAGATGGCTAAAAGACAGTGTAAGCTGTTAAAATGGTGGTTGAGGCCTGCTAAAAACCTCAACAGACTAGAGAAAAGGGTTCAGATATGTAACCCAGAGACTGGGAGAAGTCTCAGTAGTAAGGATGAATTGGGATCAGCTAAAGATCTCAAGCATTGCCAGGAGGGCAGAGAAGAAATTCCTAATTGCTAGGTGGGCAAAGGGTTGAGATCACTGCGGGATCTCACAAACTGTCATGAGGATAGCCAGGGAATTTCACAGTGTTAGGTGGGCAATGGATCGAGATCGTTGCGGGATCGCATAGACTGCCAGGAGGGCAGCAGGAAAATCCCATATTGCCAGGTGGACAGGGATGAGAAGATGAGATTATCTGAGAGTCTCATAAACTCAGAGGTGAGTTTGGATTAGCAAATGCAACTGATAGAAGAGGAAGATCAGGTGAATATTCAAATGATTGGGGGAATTCAGATATTCCTACCATTTTCCCAAGGGGAGGCAAAAATCTGTGTTGTAGATGCAGTAACAGCAGAAGGAGGACAGCTAGTTGAGATTGTCAGAGAAGAATTGGAGCAGATATCTGAGGTTGCCCAAGAAGAAAAAGGGAATGAGAATTCTGAGGAGTGGCTCAATACTTTCATCCAAGAAGCTGAAAAGAAGGAAGCTGCAGCATTGAAGCTAGCATTAGAATAAGAAAAAGAGCAGGTATGCAGATTAATCACTCCATGGGAGATGGAGCTAGAGATACTAGAGGATTGGCTGACCAATCTAGAGCTAGTAGGTGACTGCCATGAGCAGGTACTGGAAAAGGAGAATTCTGAGGAATCACTCAGAGATTTCAGCCAAGGAGCTGAAAAGGTGATGAAGACTGCAGAGTTGAACTTTGTAGTAGGGTGGCAAGTTAAGGCCATAGAATATGAAGAAGATAGCATGGGAGATCATGGTGATCTACCCAATTGCAGAAAAAATTTGCAGCCAAGGAGACTGCATGAGCAGAGCCAACCACTCGAGCAGCTGGATGAAGTGATCGAGAAGATCGGGAGGCTGATGGTAGAGTTAGCAGAAATTGTCAGCAAGGAGAAGTTGAGTAGAAGAAAAGAAGCAACAACAACAACAGTAGAAGGGAGATGGAGTAGATGAACAACTCTAGAAATTTGTTTGGGATCCAGGAGGATTTCAATAGCTAAGATGGAAAGCTCATGAGTAGGAGCTCATGAATTTTTCAGCTGAGGAGTATGATGCAGGAGCATCTCTCCATGTCAGCAAGCCATCCAGCCAACCACGTCAGTGTGTGCATTCAAAGTTGAAGAGAGTCCCAACCCTCGTCTTCCATTTTGAATTTGAATGTAATTTAATGTTTAGGTTGTTGAGCCATGAGGTCGTGCCTTCGGGTAGGCATTAGAGTAGGTAGGCCTTTAATATTTGTAAGGCTGAGATCTAGATCTAATTTGTGGACTAGACAACGCATTCAATGCTATTGAATAGGGTAGGTAGATTGGAGGGAAGAGCTCGAATATCCCCTCCTGTAAAAGATAAATTTTGATCTCATTTTGTAATAGTTTTTAGGAAGGAGAGATCAGAAGAGAAGGAGCTGAGACTTTGATATAATTCATGCTCAGGAACACCTTGTAAAAACAGGGATTTGTCATTTAATACAAACAACAGTTTTTCCTGCATATTTCCTGTGTTGAATGAATGTTTGTGTGTGTTCAATTTATGCTGTAAATGTATGCTAGACATTTGCAGGAAGTTGTTTTGATTTCAGGATTGAGAGGTTCTTTGTGGTTTCATTCGAGGAGGGTGTGACAGAGTACTGCGGTCTCTGGATACTAGTGCATAGATTCACTTCTAAACTTTGCGGAGTCAGACAAAGATGTGCCAGGTGGGCATAGAAACTAGAAACATCAATTCAGAGGAAGACCTGTGAGGTTGTTGAACACCTTAGCAGGCAAGGCTGTGGAGAAACAAAGTTGCTGACAGAATCTCTGAGGAGTTATATAAAGATCTGCCAGCTGGGCATTGAGCAGGTGCAAGGGAGTGCATATAGGAACTTTGTTGTGACTTCAAAAGAAGACAGAAGCTATGAGGAGTTCTGTGAAGCTCTGCCAAGTGGGAATTGAGCCAGTGCAAGGAGTGCACAGAAGAAGAACTCTATTGTGAGTTCATTAGAAGCAAGAATCATATGAGAATTTTTTATACTCTTCCAGGAGGGCATTGAGTAAGTGCTATATCGCACAAAAGGAACTCTTTGAGTTCAGAGATTGAAGAAGAGTCCATTGAAGGATCTTCGCAGGGTTGTTGAACACCCTGAAAGACTCAGCAATAGGTTTCTTGAGTAGATAGAGTGCCAGGAGGGAATCATATTTATTCATCTGAGGGAGAAGGAAGAAGGAATTATTTTCCTTAGAGGTATGAGTTTCAGAGAAGCTCAAAAGAGACAACACTTTGGAGGCAAAGACTCTGCAGGAGTGCAGAAGTCAGAATCCTTCAAGGATTCGGGACCAAAGCTCAGGAGGAGTAGCGTTTCATATGTGAAGGTGAGGATTCAAAGTTGTGAATCTCATAGAGAAAAGAAACAAAGGTCGAGGCCTTTGAGAATTTGAAATTCTTTCAAGTCCAGAAGAAAAGTGCCAAGGCTCAGCGAGAGCAATAGCTGTCGTCGGATCAACTGAGAAGATATGGACCATTGAAGATTTCATGTCCAGGGGGCAGTAAGAGGAGCGCAAGAGCCGAGGATACTCTGAGTCGTCGAGGATACTCTGAGCCATCAGATATTAAGCTAAAACCCGACAGCCGTTGGATCTGTTGAGAGTTGCATGAGATATAAAACTTGCAAGCAGAAGCAAAATTCCCGAAGGGGTTGTATCGGGATATTGGCATTCGGGAGTTCGGGAGACCGGAGGACAAGAGTCTGGACACTCGACATCAGAAATCATGACAAGGTGAAATAGATATGAGCCATCTGTTTGCAGGAGTATGCGTGTGGAAGAATCATCCACTTCAGAGATTTGGGCACCAGGACTCACAGAGGTGAGCATCTTGACTTCGCTATTAGCGAAGTCCCGAGGAAATCTGAGTCGTTCATCTGAGAGAGGACGCGTGTCACAAGATCCTCTCTATAGGGGATTTGGACATCAGAGGTTAGAGAGGGAATTCCTTCGACTTCCTGAGTAGAGAATTCGTGAAAGGATCAGAACCGTCCATCTAAGGAGGACAGGTGGCAGAGATCTAGAGATCTCACGAACTCGGAGGTTCGCAAGGTGAGAGACCAAGATTTGGGTGCTCCAAGTCACGAGTGGAGAAGTCACGAGAGAATCAAAACCATCCATCTGAGGAGGACAGGTGGCAACAATCACGGAGTCAGTGTAGTGCCGAAGAGATCCAGGATTCAGGTCTCACAAACTCAGAAGTTCGCAGGGTGAGGGCCCAAGAGTGGGTGCTCCAAGTGGTGAAGTCGCAAAGTGTGAGAGAGGAGGTTTGTGTGGACACATGGTAGAGCCATAAGGTGGGGCCCACATGATAGATAGGTAGACATGCGTCACCTAGAGAAGGGAGTCAACACTCCGTCGACTTCTCACGTCTTGGGGATTCACGAGATAAGAGCACGAAGACTCAACCCTTCAACTCGTAAAGTCATGAGTAGCGAGAACACGAGAAGAAAAGTCAATATCGCTTCTCATGGGTTAATGAAGGGAAGGTGCCAAGGTTGGACACTGAAACTTGTGAAGTGGTGAGTAGCGAGAGGAGCTAACACTTATCCTAGTCGACGGTCGCGTGCGGAAGGCACTGGCAAAAGAAGAGTTGTACCCATTTTGTGATCTCGGATATCGTGGGATTGAGAAGAAAGAGTCGGGAGTCAAAACTCATGAACTCACGAGTTGCGAGTTGCGACAAGCACCTTTGGAATAGGGCCTTGGTCACAGTGTTGTGGTCACGCAGAGAAGGGGAGCTTGCGCCTAGTGTTGTTTGCATAGGGAAGCTACCAAAAAGGACCTATTTATCGATAATTTGTGATTCCAGCAAGGAATCTAAAGAGCCGATCCGACTCGAGGGAGATAAAGAATGATCCTGTGAGTGGATCTCAGCCAAGGGGTTGATAGGTATACGTCATCAAGTTATGATAGAACCCTTCAAAAAATGGGCCCTTGACTTTGTAGGACCAATTTCACCCATGTCCCGTAAAAAGAACTATATTTTGGTTTGTACGGACTATGTCACCAAGTGGCTAGAGGAAAAATACCTATTCATGGCTATAGAAAATTCTGTTGCCGAATTCATCTATGAATCCATATTTACCCGCTTCGATGTCCCTCGCAAAATTTATACAGACCAAGGCACTCAATTCACTTCCAAGATGATGAGAGAGCTAAAAGAGAAATATGTGATTAAACACCGTATATATTCTCCATACCACCCGCAAGCCAATGGTTAGGTAGAATCTACAAACAAATTTTTGGAAGCCATATTGACCAAGAATGTTCAATTACATCACCAGGATTGGGTTGATAATATCCCAGAGGCTTTGTGGGCATACCAGACCACCTGGAGAAATACCACTGGTCATACCCCTTATGAGCTAGTGTATGGGAAACAAGTACTTCTACCAATAGAATTCCAAGTAAGGACCTTTCGTATTGCCGCAAAATTGGGATTGAAATTAGATGAGGCTTAGAAGAAACGAACCCTACAATTGAATGAGTTGGATGAAATCAGGCAAGATTCCATCCAATGGACAATATTAGTCCAAAACTAGAGGAGCAAGTGGCATGACAAGTTTATTAAGAAGAAACACTTGCAACGTGGTGATTGGGATCTATTGTTTGATTCCTGATCCAAAACATTCAAAGGAAAACTCACCACCTAGTGGTTGGACCCTTACGAGGTAGACACTGTATATGACAATGGAGCTGTAAAAATTAAAACAATTGATGATGGACAAGTCTCCTTTGTAGTAAATGGACACGAACTCAAATTTTATCATAAGCCCATTTCCAGAGAGGATTTTCTATAGGTCAACGGACAAGGCATTGGCCTTAGTAGATGGGGAAGTCCCCCCTTGTTCTTGATTTGTTTTTTGAATTTTCTACTGTACATATGTAAATAGTTTTTGAATTTTGTTAATAAGGCAATTCTAGAGATTTTTGTAAGTATTTATTTCACTAGGAGTAGACAATTTCAAGGAAATATAAAAGAAGGATTTTTTTTCTTCAAAACATTGTTACACTTGAATTTTGTTGTCTCCTAAGCATCAAATGAATATTGAATTAATGTAATTATTCATATTTTTACAAAAAACGTTTATTTTCTTAAGGCATTCCAAAGAAGTTTCTCTTGAAACTCTTCACCACTGTATAAGGAAGTGATACCATAACTATCAAGCCTAGAGGTCTCTCCTACAGTTTTTCCAAGAAACCTGAGTAAGTTAGTAAAGTGTATTTATCAAAGAGTAACAAGGAGGTCTAATTACCGATTAGTCATGGAAACATCATAATAACTACAAAATAAGAAGTGAGTTGAGCCTAGAGATACCTTTCTGTTCTTTATCAATGGTACCATCCACTACAAACTAAATATCTTGATTATATCATATCTTTAGATAGGCCACATCCGCTTAAGTACCCCTTACATCGGTACAATCACTAAGTAATATAATGGAAATTCATCCTCTAACATAAATACCATCCCAATTAAAAGAAAAGAGAGAAATAAAAGTTGTTTTCAAAGTTGTCCCCCCATCTTCTTGCATAAATAAATCTTATACTAAAATCTTAAAAGATGGAGGGCCAGTCTCTGAGGGTGTAAGAGGTTAACCCATCGGGATACTGAAAAGGTCTGCTGGTAGTGGGTACTAGCCTGTGGTATGACTAGGTAAACCCGTCGGAGTACTGAACAGGCTTGCTGGCAGCGAGGCATTCTACCTAGCGAGGATGGTAATCTGACAAAATAAATAAATAATAAATTTAAACTTGTCCTGATGTACGTCATTACTTGTAGACAAAGCTGACATGAAGTATGTATGGTTAAACTAAGGTTAATGAAATCCATAAACTTAACTAACTCTAAGACTATCTTGACATTCTCTTGCCTACCTCTTCTTATTTATATATAGGATCTCTTATCCTATAGGTGGGGCCATCTTCTAACCATCTCGTCAGACCAATCTATGAAATTTATCTTTACACTTGACATACTATAAATATTCGGCTATTGGGGGAACTGACTGGTTTCCTATACTTTTGATTGTGAGGTGTCACAATACTTAGGTGTGGGGGAGGGGTTCATGAGCTGACAAATGATCGTTTCCTGGAGAAATAAATCTTTGCAAGAATTTTTGTATTATTTCCATGATACAAGTTATTACATTAATAGTCATTTTATTTTTGAAGTGATAAACTCCTGTGTGCTATAAATTGTTGAGCATATACTTAACAAACCACTCTATTGGTTTATTTTTTATTACAAGCTATACATTGTAGGTTTGAAATTACATGTATTATGCTTGCTGTAAGCCATTCATTGTAGGGTTTTGACATTACATGTCCTATCCAAATGGATTGAGTGAGCATGGTGGAAAAATCAACAACAATGGAGAATTCTACCTTTTCTCTTAACCACTGTGATTGTCAAAAACATTTCAATATTTCAGGATATCCATTACAGGCGGTAAAAATGTATTTAACACAGAGGTGTCATATGAAGTGTCATATGAGGCGTCGAACGAAGTGCCATGTGAATTTACACACTAGTAATTGTCCACAATTCCAGGTAACCAGGAATCAATGACATTCAATTAAATTGGTTGCAGGAAATTAAGAGTGAGGATGCAAACTTTATAAATGTTCATGATCAAATGTCCAAGTCAAAAGACTTGGACATTGATCTAACTACACATCATTACATTTGCCCCCCCAAAAAATCCTTCGAATTCGAAATTGTCCACACATGGAAAATCATGCGCACATGTGTGCAACCAACTCCACCATAGGTGCATTCAAATTCGGGTTGGGTAATCTATTATCCCAATTCACCTTGTCATTTGCCTTGCCCTGCGTTAATAAATCACACTCAGCCTCTACCATTTCTTCCCCTGTCCAAATTGCATTCGGCCCATGCTCAATTCGTTTCATCCATTGGCCCGATAGAACCCTTGCCTGGTGAATTTCTCCTCTGCCACAATGACAAAGAGGTATGAACCCTCTTCCTATGTATATATTTTTTCCATTCCCGAATTTTCATAGTGTAGAGAGGTGTTTTTGTGCACAGGCTAGGGGCCATTTTTTTCTAACTTACAGGGCCATGATGATGGCCTCTCCATGCAATTTTCCCTCGATTTTGATGGGAAGATAGCGCGCATGGGATCTCTTTCCTTTGATATTTCAAAAGAGTCCATTTTTTGTAGCCACGAAGCTTCCAAGAATGGGAGATAGATGGTTCAAAAACCACCATCTATCATGCTCAAGTTATAACAGGGTTTTTAAGACTGAATTCCAGAACATTTTAGGAGCAAAAGGATATTCTAAGGAATGGATAAAGGACAAATTGATCAACCCTCTTAGCGTCATCATGAGGTTGATCACATGCGAAGGTAGATATTCCACTCTCAAAGCTTGTCATTTCAGATTGCTATCTCATTTTCAGTTTAGCAAACATTTGAATTTCCCCTTCTACATTCTAAAGAGCTTGTAAAATATGTCCTCTCAAGTGGGGAAGAATGTAACTAACTCCCAAAACAACCTCTTTCACCATGGCTTAATCAAACTCCTTGTTCTATCCGAATTAGAGAAACAAGAGAAAACTTGGGATCCATTTATCTATCAATTTTCAAACCCTCACTTGACAATTAAGACCAGAAAAAATCCACTTGGCCCAAGGACTATCTCTTCATCCAAGCTACGCTCTCCAAGAACTCCAAAAACTCTTGCAAAAACCATCTCTTTACCAAAACAATACAAAAATCTTGTTGACATCCCTGCTTCCTCATTGGGTAAAAAGACCAAGAGTAAAGTTCAAAAGAAGCCTATTGCTAACCCCCCAATGCCTTCAATATCTCTTGATCCCACACCTAAAAATATCCAAGAAATGATTCAACAAGACTTTCCCATCATTCCCACAAATAGGAGGGGAACCAATCAATTTGGTAAAGAACCCTTTTGAAAGAGTACCCAGATCACAAGAGAAAAACCTTATGAAAAACCCCTATCTGCTTCGGATCCTATCCAAGTGTCCTCTGATCTTGAGAGCCCTCACAAGATACTTAGGGAAATTTTTGTGCATGGATTAGAGCCACAAATAAAGACTAAATTAGAACCTACCTTTCCTTATCAATCCCCTATCACTCCTACTTCACCCATGCCTACTCTATATCCTAAGAATGATAGATTGTCCACATCCCTCAAATGATATAAGCCTTCCTCCGAGATCACTGATTCTACCCTAGCCATTGAGAAGCTACAAAAAGAGAATTCTCAGCTCCTCCAATTGTTGAAAGAAAGGAAGACAATAGAAACACACCTTCATCATGATAATGAAGTCCTCCAAGAAAAGGTAAACCCCCTTCAATGGTTGGTTGATGAGATGACCAAATCCAACCACAGCCTCAGAGCACAACTGAAGCAACACAAGAGGCATAAGGCAAAGTCTTCACAGCAAGAAGGAGAAGCTTCCAAAGTTGATCCTCCTCAGCAAGCTTAGTCATGAGGGGTAATTTTTGTTTTTTTTACAGTGGGACCTGGAAAATCATAAGTGTGGGGGTAATGTTGGGCCCGAGATATGATCAGTTTTATGACAATAATTAGATACTTTTGTTGAATTTACATATGTGTTTTTCATGTTTTGGATAATCATTTTGAAGAATTTTGTGCCAAAGTGTTATGATCCACACCAGGTATGTATAATTTGTGTTTTATGTTGATCTTGAGTATAATTGATGAAATTTTTATGTTTCCAAGGATCTAGTTCACGTTTTTTGGTGTTACAGGGAAAACTCACATCACGTTTTTGCTTTCGGCACTCAGTTTGGCACTCCATCCAATACTTAATCTGGTACCAGGTCCGACACTCCGTTTAGCACCTCATCTTGCAAAAATATGATGGGATATTTGGCAGTTATGGTATTGGCGGTCAGTGATGGGAAAATCAGGAACATGGGTTTTGCTAATGCTTTCCCCCTCCAGCTACTAAACTCTTGACAACTCGGTTTAGGTTGTTGAATAGGGAAATTATTGGCTCGCTCCATTTCGGCAGTTAGGGCACCATTAATGTAATTTGTTTTTTTTAGAAGTGGTTCGACCCTCCATTGGTCAACCACTTGGTCTGTAAAACTTATAAATGCCACCATGGTGGTCATAAAATAATTAAGCGGTAGAAGAAGTAGAGGATTAGAGACAAATATGATTTTCCTTTGTTTTTTCTATTTTCAATTGCTAGAATTATATAAGACTACGTTTTTCAAGTTTTAATGGTGAAATCATTTTGCTGAGCTCGTGGTGTGCATTTGAGAAGTGACCACGACTTGTTGGGGGGGCTACCAGTAGTCTAGTAATTGTTTTGTGAGTTATTTATTCATTTCATAGCTTAGATGTCTTTTATCTCATTTCCTGTACATGCATTGTTATTTTTCCTTTGTTATATAATTTGTTGTTGTAGCTTAACTGTTTAGTTCTTTTGCAGGTTAGTATGAAGGCTTTTGTTAATATGCATTGATTTTGTAGTTAGTAGGAACGAGTTTGCAAACTCATACACTAACCCCATGTGCAATTAAATATTAGACTGTATCTTATTTATGTTTTTAAAATCAAGTTTAAAATAGAGTTTGGAACATAGTAGAACACAGTTTTAGTTTATGTTTTCTTTAACGAGGCTTCAGTGGATGGATAGGGTTAGTTTCAATTTTTATTTGTAGATTTCCTATTCAATTCTTATTTAGATTTTGCTTAGCTAGTTGTTAATTAATTTGTTCATTAGTTTACTTGTTATATGCTAGAATCATGTTTTAATTTCTATTTATACGCATTTTCCTTTCCGCAATTTGAATTGTTAAAATAGATAGAGCATAGTTTTATTTTATGCGATTTCTTTCCTAGAATTAGATTGCAATTCCAATTCTTAGTTAATGATTGAATTTAGTTATGAGTTTTTCTTACATAGAATAGAGTGAAATCAAATTTTATAATCTTTTTATATTGTTGATGGTTAATGCATGAGTAATAATCACATGAATATGCAAGTTAATTGATCTTGTTTGCGTAATGGCTAAGTTCTCACTGGATTTCTTAATCCACACCTTTCACTTTGCTATTGAAATCAGTATTGAGCTTATACCTCTTGAATGATCTTTCGTTGTCAAATGCCATTGAGACATTATAAGACAGAAGAGACATTCACACAACCACTAACACTATATTTGAGTTTTTATAGGTTAAAAGATAGTTTATTGCTTTTGTAGATTAGAAGATAGTTTTCTTTCTATTGTAGGATAGATAGTCTTTTGCTTTGGTAGATTAAAGAGCAGTTTTCTTATCATAGATTAAAGGTTAGTTGTTAGTTCTTCCTTCTTTCAATTAAATAGATTTCCTTTTGTGAATTAGAGATAGTCTTATTAAGAATAGAGTTCACTTGTCCCTTAGTTAGTTGCTTATTGAGTAGTCTTAATTAGTTTACTTGCTATAGAAGTTAT
This sequence comes from Picea engelmannii, assembly GCA_009831015.1. Classification (NCBI taxonomy): domain Eukaryota; kingdom Viridiplantae; phylum Streptophyta; class Pinopsida; order Pinales; family Pinaceae; genus Picea; species Picea engelmannii. Next base: position 89,508 of record ML832470.1, on the reverse strand, counting down.
CCTAGGGTAGTTAACTGTTTACTTTCTTTAATAGGATAAATTGCTTACTTGTCTATTCTTGCTTGTTTATTTACTTTATTTCATAGGATAGTTGTTCATTGAATTTGTTAGCGATAAAAAATGCACTGGTATTTTGATGAGTATTTCCATCACTCTTTAACTGATTTATCATTTTCTTTAGTCTCTTTGCTAGTATCTTAACCTCCATAGTGTTCATCAAGCTCCTGCTTGATTATTTTGCTTACAAATCCTTTGTTTCTATGCCTAAAGTCTCTAGGGTTTATGGCTTTTAATAGTTTTCATCTTCAAACAAAATATTGAAGGCCCATAAGTCAAGTCACAAATCAACAAATAAACTAGTCCATGTGTCAAGCCCACAATACACTAAGCCATGAGCTAAGTTATGAGTCTTGCCACAAATTGACATAAGACCATATGCTTGATTCAAAATCTATGAGTCGACAAAACCAAGTTATTTCCCAAACCCGAGACCATTCCAATGAACAGGTGTCAAACATTTTCAAGCCAGCTATCAAATTTTGTTCAGGGTATCCAGGTTTCAGAATTTGTTATCTGCTGGTATGGTTTGTTAAACAAGTGATTTAGAGCTGACAGATGAGGAGGAGTGCAGAGCCACGAATCAAGCTAAGTCTGAAAGCCACGATTTATGCCACATTTAAAGTTATCAAATCCCAACACTAAGCTGATATCAATCTCATTTATTTTACCTAATAAAACCTCGCCATATGTAAAGATTGTAAAATCTAGATTTCCGTCAAATATGGGATCTGTCCATGCATCGTTTGATAAAATTTATGCAGGCATGGGATCGTATGCAAAGGACGCCACGAGGAGCAAGAATGGAAGTTGAACTTTGGCTATGATTGTACAATTGTATAAGGATTTTCATTTGCAGATATCAGACCACAAGAAGGAATGAACATGTAGGTAAAGATTGCCACAGTATCAAATACAGATAAAAAACAATCCCCCTGTCAATAAATATGGAGCGTCGATGTACAAGAACTCGAAATTGTAGGTACCTGTGCCTCTTCATCAAAAAAACATATCAAGTAATGGATGCAAAGAAGAGATGCATTTTGGACATCAATTTTCAGGAAGCAAGGCATGGGAATATCAACCTCTTGGACCATTTTTGGGAAAGAGCTTTGGAACAAGCATCTCATCCTGAATTGTCATTCTAGAGGCTTTAGAAGCCTCTCTTGTGAAGCACCTATATAAGATCTACTTCCCCTGTCATATCTGACTTGGAAAATGCAAGAGAAAATTAGATGCACAACATTCCATATTTGAAAAGAATTTCAAATTAACCCAAAAAACATTTTTTATGCAGTTATAGTATGGTGTCTCGATTCTTTGGATGGAGTTTCTCTGGCTGTGGAAAGAATCAGGGCCAAAAATACACATTTTATTTCCATGTTCTTGTAGGTGGAGGTTCACACTTGCGACATTTGCTCAAATCTTTTATCACAAGAGTTTCTCTCTGTTGTTGCTGTGCTAGCTTGTAGGCATGTCTACCATTTTGAATGTTTGGAGAAGATGACTTCCTAAGCTAATCAACAAGATTCATCATGCTCTCTATGTATTGCAAGTAAAGAGATGCTTTTAAAGCAACTACATCTCCCATAGAGCGAATTATCAGATCTAAAGGTGGTGTCTTAAGGGCTTACAGGTCACAGAATCAATCATCTACAAGAAACAAAATGTCAGATTAATGCAACAAATGAAGATATTGTAGATTTTGTATTCTTTTCTGACGAAATGCTTTCGTCTTGCAAAAATAGGTTGTCCTTTGATAATGTTGTAAAGATGTGATCTGGAAAAATTAAAAACGATGAAGATCGCTTTCAGCAAAGCGTAACACACCTGCATAAAGATAAAACAAAACTTTCACCAGCATAAGAGGTGCAATTATAACCAGTTATCTAATGAAAAGAAGATCTTTCACCAGGTAATTAGCAAATCTTAAGACGAAATAGCTGTTGAAACCTGAGATAGGCAGTGAAGGTGTATTTTTGCCCAGATTGAATTTTTGCTCAGCCAAATCTCTTGAAAACTATTTCTAAAGATAGATATTGAATTATAATGTCCAATCTAAGATCCACTTTTGATGCAAAGGAGTTAGAGGAGGTGTTCAAGTTGATTTAACACCTATTTTGAGGGGCAACGAATCAACATTTTATCTATATTTGGAAAATTCGAATTTATCTTCATCAAAGGATATCAAACAGCCTTGGAAGGCTTTTCTGCACAACACAAAGTTTCTAGATGATATGAAGACCATCAAATAAGGAATTGACCTATTTTATAGGTTCATCTCCTTTCTCTTTGTAAAAAAATGTTTTGACTTTCTATCTTTAGCAAGTTTGATCCATTCTTCTAGGATCTGAATATTTTATTGTAAAGCTATAAAGCTAAGGATATGAGAGGAACAGAGGGGGGGTTCAGTCGTAGGACTAAGGTTTTAATTCTGGATACAATACCATGTTTCTTTGTGATAGACTGTCATAGATATGTAATACA
>ML832470.1:71299-86864 GCA_009831015.1 Picea engelmannii | reverse complement strand
ATTTAATCTCCAAGAAATACAGCAAGAGGATTATATTTCTCCTTATGTACCTTACATGTCAATGTCAGATGAGAAGGATGAATATGATGAGGTAAAAGGTGATATTTTTTTAAATCTATTTCAAGATCCTATTATTGATGACTCTATGCAAGAATCTTCATCTCTATCATTTGAAATTGTTCTTGATGTTCCCATATTTGATAAATATAGTGATGAGGAAGAAGACTTTAAGTCTCGTGAAGGATTGTTGACTACTAAAATTTCATCTAGTCCTACTTTTCACCAAAGAGATGATCAGAGATGTATGCACGTTGTGGTTAATAATAGCTATCAAGATCTTACTGCAATAGCGAACATCTTTCATTATAACCGAGATATTAATGATCTTCAGGATGTTAACCATCATATAGATTCTTTAAACATGGTACCAAATGCATCTATTATTTTAGGTTGTCATAAAGATCAGATTGCCTCCTTTGAAAATTTGAAAAATGAGCATATTTTTATATCAGCGTATGACAGTTTTGAATCTACAACAGATCCTAAGGGTATCTCTCAATTTCAAGATTTGTAGTGACTGGAAGTTTACAGAAGATATGAAGAAGAAGTCGAGGAGCTGAATATTCTAGATCAACATTCCAAAGAGGTATTTCTTTGTGAATTTGATGACCCTTTTTCTGACTATTTGGAGTCTATGAGCAACATATATGTTCAAATATTTCTGTCAGAAGAATATTGTCTTTATCATCTGTTCAAACCTCATTTCTGCATGATATGTATTCCATTGTTTTTTGGGTCAAGATCTAGCATGATGTCAGTAAATCATTTTCTTACACGGCTTCATTGGAAGCATCACTTCACTTAATAAGAGGTAGTACAGTTGGTTAGTGTAGGAGTAGGCAGAGGAATAAGCTCGCCATATGAGCAGTTAGATCTTTTTCAGTTGTTGATTTCATGAATAAGCAGGAGGCTGCATGCAAGTTACAGGTTTTCATAGGAATAGTTGCACAGGCCAGATGACTCCATAGCCCAATAGATAAGGTGACTAGAACCACTAGGTTCTTGGAAAACTCGCAGAGAGGTCTCCATCCCAGTTGGAGCTAGTTGTTAGCGATAAAAAATGCACTGGTATTTTGATGAGCATTTTCATCACTCTTTAACTGATTTATCATTTTCTTCAGTCTCTTTGCTAGTATCTTAAACTTCATAGTGTTCCTCAATATCCTGCTTGATTATTTTTCTTACAAATCCTTTGTTTCTATGCCTAAAGTCTCTAGGGTTTATGGATTTTAATAGTTTTCATCTTCAAACAAAATATTGAAGGCCCATAAGTCAAGCCACAAATCAACACATAAACTAGTCCATGTGTCAAGCCCACAATACTCTAATCCTTGAGCTAAGTTATGAGTCTTGCCACAAATTGACATAAGACCATATGCTTGATTCACAAGCTATGAGTCGACAACACCAAGTTATTGCCCAAACCCAAGACCATTCCAATGAACAGGTGTCAAACATTTTCAAGCCAGCTATCAAATTTTGTTCAGGGTATCCAGGTTTCAGAATTTGTTATCTGCTGGTATGGTTTGTTAAACAAGTGATTTAGAGCTGAAAGATGAGGAGGAGTGCAGAGCCATGAATCAAGCTAAGTATACAAGCCACGATTTATGCCACATTTCAAGTCATCAAATCCCAGCACTACATTGATATCAATCTCATTTATTTTACCTAATAAAACCTCACCATATGTAAAGATTGTAAAATTTGGATTTTCGTCAAATATGGGATCTGCCCATGCACAGTTTGATAAAATTTATGTAGGTATGGGATCGTATGCAAAGGGCGCTACGAGGAACAATAATGGAAGTCGAACTTTGGCTATGATTATACAGTTCTCTAAGGATTTTCATTTGTAGATATCAAACCACGAGAAGGAATGAACATGTAGGTAAAGATTGCCACAGTATCAAATACAGATAAACAATAATCCCTCTGTCAATTCATATGGATCGTCGGTGTACAAGAACTCAAAATTGTAGGTACCTGCGCCTCTTCATCAGAAAAACATATCAAGTAATGGATGTATAGAAGATATGCATTTTGGACATCAATTTTCAAGAAGCAAGGCATGGGAATATCAACCTCTTGGACCATTTTTGGGAAAGATATTTGGAACAAGCATCTCATCCTAGATTGTCATTATAGAGGCTTTAGAACCCTCTCTTGTGAAGAGCCTATATAAGATCTACTTACCCTGTCATATCTAACTTGGAAAATGCAAGAGAAAATTAGATGCACAACATTCCAGATTTGAAAGGAATTTCAAATTAACCCAGCAAACATTTTTTATGCAGTTATAGTATGGTGGCTCGATTCTTTGGGTAGAGTTTCTCTAACTGTGGAAAGAATCAGGGCCAAAAATACACATTTTATTTCCATGTTCTCGCAGGTGGAGGTTCAGACTTGCGGCATTTTCTCAAAGCTTTTATCACAAGAGTTTCTCTCTGTTGTTGTTGTGCTAGCTTGTAGGCATGTCTACCATTTTGAATGTTTGGAGAAGATGACTTCCTAATCTAATAAACAATATTCACCATGCTCTCTATGTATTGCAAGTAAAGAAATGCTTTTAAAGAAACTACATCTCCCATAGAGAAAATTATCAGATCTAAAGGTGGTGGCTTAAGGGATTACAGGTCACAGAGTCAATCATCTATGAGAAACAAAATGTCATAGTAATGCAGCAAATGAAGATATTGTAGATTCTCAATTCTTTTCTGACGAAATGATTTCATCTTGCAAAAATAGGTTGTCCTTTGATAATGTTGTAAAGATGTCATCTAGCAAAATTAAAAATGATGAAGATCACTTTCAGCAAAGTGTAGCACACCTGCATAAAGATAAAACAAAACTTTCACCAGCATAAGAGGTGCAATTATAACCAGTTAGCTGATAAAAAGTAGATCTTTCACTAGGTAATTAGCAAATCTTAAGACAAAATAACTGGTGAAACCTGAGATAGGCAGCGAAGGTGTTTTTTTGCCCAGATCGAAGTTTTACTCAGCCAAATCTCTTGAAAACTCTTTCTAAAGATAGATATTGAATTATAATGTGCAATATAAGATCCACTTTTGATGCAAAGGAGTTAGAGGAGGTGTTCAAGTTGATTTGACACCTATTTTGAGGGGAAATGAATCAACGTTTTATCTATATTTGGAAAATTTGAATTTATCTTCATCAAAGGATATCAAACAGCCTTGGAAGGCTTTTCTGCACAACACAGAGTTTCTAGATGATATGAAAACCATGAAATAAGGAATTGACCTATTTTCTAGGTTCATCTCCTTTCTTTTTGTAAAAAAATGTTTTGACTTTCTATCTTTAGCAAGTTTGATCCATTCTTTTAGGATCTGAATATTTTATTGTAAAGCTATAAATCTAAGGATATGAGAGGAACATAGGGGGATTCAGTCGTAGGACTGAGGTTTTAAATCTGGATACAATACCATGCTGCTTTTTGATAGACTGTCATAGATATGTAATACAGATCACAATCTTCTTTCTCTATTAATATAAGATTGTCATTTCTTACTTCTTCTATGCTTTTATTCAAGTTATCTTAACCGCAATATGACTGTCATCTCATTAGTCAGTTCATAGCTTGATTTAATAGTAATCTTCACTTTGATTCAAGTTTGTCTTAGTTGCCAATGACTGCCATCTCATTGGTCAAATCATATGCTTGATTTAATAGTGATACCTGCACTATCTTATCCAACCCATCACATGTGTGATCTGGTTAGTAAGTATAGTATTCTTCATCCACTGTTATGCTATTCATCTGATCATTGATTCTTGAAAGCACTGTCTCATCCGATTATATATTCTTTGACTGTATTGATATGATATAGTAGGTAAGTTTTCCCATTTTATCCCAATATAATCATAAACCTATTGATATTTTAAGTTACCAAGCATCTTTGGCCTACAACCCTAAAGAGTTTCTTGGAGTGATAACAAATTGGTGCCATTGTCGGGGAGAGGAGATCGAAGCTCATCTTCCTTGGGAGACGACATAGATATGAAATTTGATGATAGACAAAGGTCGGACACTACATTGGTTGTAATCATCTATCTGTTGGCTCCATGAAGGATGAATTCAATGGTGACTCCATGATATTCAAATGTCAAAAGCATTTGTTGCTCTTTTGGCTTGGAGGTTTGCACCTATTGACTTCTCTTCAGTTCATGGTTTCCCACATCTAGTATCTAATATGTCAGAATGGGGATATTTTCTACTTATCTTCAGAGAGAACAAGGAAGACAATCCTACAAAGCATCTCCTCAAGTTTCATGAATGCATGGATCTACTAGACCTAGAGCATGAAGATGTTCATATGAAGATGTTCATGCATTCCTTGTATGGTGATGCACGTCAGTGGTATTTCTTTTTACCTCCTTCCAGTATTTCATCCTTGAAGGATTTTCACCAAGTATTCACTGAACATTTTAAAATGTACTATTCGGATGAGTTTGCATTCAATAATTGTTGTGAAGAATATGAATTGCATTCTCAGGTTGAAAATATAAATAGAGAAGAATATCTCCCTCATCATCTACATCATATCTCTAATGATCTTCATGATGATGTTATCTCACATCAACATAAACTAGAAATGGATGATAAATGGGATGAATGTTCTCTAGATACACATGGAAATGATCAACTTTCTGTTGGTCAGATATCCATTGAAATAAGTAAAGCTAGCCTACAATTTTCAGATTTGCAGATCAAGAGAAATGGTAGTAACTATGAAGAACAAGATTTTCAGAAAACATTTAATCTCCAAGAAAGACAACAAGAGGATTATATTTCTCCTTATGTACCTTACATGTCAATGTTAGATGAGAAGGATGAATATGATGAGGTAAAAGGTGATATTTGTTTAAATCTATTTCAAGATCCTATTGTTGATGAATCTATGCAAGAATCTTCATCTCTATCATTTGAAATTGTTCTTGATGTTCCCATATTTGATAAATATAAGGATGAGGAAGAAGTCTTTAATTCTCGTGAAGGATTTTTGATTACTAAAATTTCATCTAGTCTTACTTTTCAGCAAAGAGATGATTAGAGATGTATGCACGTTGTGGTTAATAATAGCTATCAATATCTTACCGTAGTAGGGAACATATTTCATTATAACCGATATATTAATGATCTTCAGTATGTTAACCATCATATATATGCTTTAAACATGGTACCAAATGCATCTATTATTTTAGGTTGTCATAAAGATCAGATTGCCTCCTTTGAAAACTTGAAAAATGAACAGATTTTTATATTAGCGTATGACAGTTTTGAATCTACAACAAATCCTAAGGGTGTCTCTCAGTTTCAATATTTGCAGCGACTGAAATTTTGCAGCAGATATGAAGAAGAAGGCAAGGAGCTAAAAAGTCTAGATCAGCAATCCAAAGAGGTATTTCTTTGTGAATTTGATGATCCTTTTGTTGACTATTTGGAGTCTATGAGCATCATAGATGTTAAAATATTAATGTCAGAAGAAGATTGTCTTTATCATCTGTTCAAACCTCATTTTTTCATGATATGGCTTCCATTGTTTTTCGGGTCAAGATCTATAATGATGTCAGTAAATTTGTTCCTTACATGGCTTCATTGGAAGCATTACTTCACTTGATAAGAGGCAGTACAGTTGGTTAGTGTAGGAGTAGGCAGAGGAATAAGCTCACCATACGAGCAGTTAGATCTTTTTCAGTTGTTGATTTCATGAATAAGCAAGAGGCTACATGCAAGTTACAGGTTTGTAGAGGAACAATTGCATAGGTCAGATGACTCCATAGCCAAACATATAAGGCGACTAGAACTACTAGGTTATTGGAAACCTCGCAGGGAGGTCTCCATCCCAGTTGGAGCTAGTTGTTAGCGATAAAAAACGCACTGGTATTTTGATGAGTATTTCCATCACTCTTTAACTGATTTATCATTTTCTTTAGTCTCTTTGCCAGTATATTAATCTCCATAGTGTTCATCAAGCTCTTGCTTGATTATTTTTCTTACAAATCCTTTGTTTATATGCCTAAAGTCTCTAGGGTTTATGGCTTTTAATAGTTTTTAGCTTCAAACAAAATATTGAAGGCCCATAAGTCAAGCCACAAATAAACAAATAAACTAGTCCATGTGTCAAGCCCGCAATAAACTAAGCCATGAGATAAGTTATGAGTCTTGCAACAAATTGACATAAGACCATATGCTTGATTCACAAGCTATGAGTTGACAACACCAAGTTATTTCCCAAACTCGAGACCATTCCAATGAATAGGTGTCAAACATTTTCAAGCCAGCTATCAAATTTTGTTCAGGGTATCCAGGTTTCAGAATTTGTTATCTGCTGGTATGGTTTGTCAAACAAGTGATTTAGAGCTGACAGATGAGGAGGATTGGAGAGACACGAATCAAGCTAATTCTGCAAGCCACAATTTATGCCACATTTCAAGTCATCAAATCCCAGCACTAAGATGATATCAATCTCATTTATTTTACCTAATAAAACCTCACAATCTGTAAAGATTCTAAAATCTAGATTTTCGTCAAATATGGGATCTGTCCATGCATTGTTTGATTGTACAGTGCACGAGGAGAAAGAATGGAAGTCGAACTTTGGCTATGATTGTACAGTTGTCTAAGGATTTTCATTTGCAGATATCAGACCACGAGAAGGAATGAACATGTAGGTAAAGATTGCCACGGTATCAAATACAGAAAAACAACAATCCCTTTGTCAATTCATATGGAGTTCCAGTGTACAAGAACTCGAAATTGTAGGTACCTACGCCTCTTCATAAAAAAAAACATATCAATTAATGGATGCAGAGAAGAGATGCATTTTGGACATCAATTTTCAGGAAGGAGGGCATGGGAATATCAACCTCTTGGACCATTTTTGGGAAAGAGCTTTGGAACAAGCGTCTCATCCTGGATTGTCATTCTATAGGATTTAGAACCCTCTCTTGTGAAGCGCCTATATAAGATCTACTTCCCCTGTCATATCTAACTTGGAAAATGCAAGAGAAAATCAGATGCACAACAATCCATATTTGAAAGGAATTTCAAATTAGCCCAACAAACATTTTTTATTCAGTTATAGTATGGTGGCTCAATTCTTTGGATAGATTTTCTCTAGATGTGGAAAGAATTGGGACCAAAAATACACATTTTATTTCCATGTTCTCGCAGGTGGAGATTCAAACTTGCGCCATTTGCTCAAAGCTTTTATCACAAGAGTTTCTCTCTGTTGTTGCTGTGCTATCTTGAAGGCATGTCTACCATTCTGAATGTTTGGAGAAGACGACTTCCTAAGCTAATCAACAAGATTCGTCATGATCTCTATGTATTGCAAGTAAAGAGATCCTTTTAAAGAAACTACATCTCCCATAGAGCGAATTATTAGATCTAAAGGTGGTGGCTTAAGGGCTTACAGGTCACAAAGTCAATCATTTACGAGAAACAAAATGTCAGATTAATGTAGCAAATGAAGATATTGTAGATTCTCAATTCTTTTCTGATGAAATGCTTTCATCTTGCAAAAATAAGTTGTCCTTTGATAATGTTGTAAAGATGTCATCTAGCGAAATTAAAAATGATGAAGATCTTTTTCAACAAAGAATAACACACCTACATAAAGATAAAAAAAAACTTTCACCAGCATAAGAGGTGAAATTATAACCAGTTAGCTGATGAAAAGTAGATCTTTCACTAGCTAATTAGAAAATCTTAAGACAAAATAGTTGGTGAAACCTGAGACAGGCAGCGAAGGTGTATTTTTGCCCAGATCGAAGTTTTACTCAGCCAAATCTCTTGAAAACGCTTTCTAAAGATAGATATTGAATTATAATGTCCAATCTAAGATCCACTTTTGATGAAAAGGAGTTAGAGGAGGTGTTCAAGTTGATTTGACACCTATTTTGAGGGGCAATGAATCAGTGTTTTATCTATATTTGGAAAATTCGAATTTATCTTCACCAAACGATATCAAATAGCCTTGGAAGGCTTTTCTGCATAGCACAGAGTTTCTAGATGATATGAAGACCATGAAATAAGGAATTGACCTATTTTCTAGGTTCATCTCCTTTCTTTTTGTAAAAAAATGTTTTGACTTTCTATCTTTAGCAAGTTTGATCCATTCTTCTAGGATCTGAATATTTTATTGTAAAACTATAAAGCTAAGGATATGAGATAAACAGAGGGGGGATTCAGTCGTAGGAATGAGGTTTTAATTATGGATACAATACCATGCTTCTTTGTGATAGGTTGTCATAGATATGTAATACAAATCACAGTCTTCTTTCTCTATTAATATCAGATTGTCATTTCTTACTTCTTCTATGATTTTATTCAAGTTATCTTAACTGCAATATGAATGAAATCTCATTAGTCAGTTCATAGCTTGATTTAATAGTAATCTTCACTTTGATTCAAGTTTTTCTTAGTTGACAATGATTTTCATCTCATTGGTCAACTCATAAGATTGATTTAATAGTGATACTTGCACTATCTTTTCCGACCCATCACATGTGTGATCTGGTTAGTAAGTATAGTATTCTTCATCCACTGTTATGTTATTCATATGATCATTGATTCTTGAAAGCACTGTCTCATCCGATTATGTAGGTGAGTTATCCAATTTTATCCTAATATAATCATAAACCTATTCATATTTTAAGTTACCAAGAATCTTTGGCCTACAACCCCAAAGAGTTTCTTGGAGTGATAAGAGAATTTTTGTAGGCTAGTTAAAGTAGTTTTCTTTTGCTATTTGTTTATTGTTATGCTTAAATAGTTTCTTTTGTTTATTCTCGTGATTGAACTAGTTTTCTTCAAGTAGGGTTTTCACTTGTTTTTCTAGAACTATCCATCGATTCTTGGCCCAAAAGTACTTAGGTTACATATTTTAAATTTTCTTAGTAGGGTTTTCTCATTAGATAAATTTGCTTGAATAGATTATCCCTTAGATATCCACTTCCTTAGTTATAATATACTACTACCAACCCTTCTACCTTGCATATATTTTTCTACAACTCTAAGTTTACTTACCCCGGGTTGACAATTTAATTGAGGGTTTTTAGTGTGTTTTTAGTGCATATATAATTCCCATCAATACCCCAAAAAAAATGGAGCCAACAAAGTCAAGGACACCAAAAAGAATGTTTGTATAGATAGGTGTAGTGCACAAGAAAATTAAAGTGCATAAGGAAGTCCCTGAATATACCATAACAGAGGATGATGCAGAACCGATTGCGAAGAGAGTACAATATCCCGCTGCAGAAGAATATGAGGAGGTGAAAAAACAAAGGGAAAGGATAATGAAAGAATTGATGGAGGTTAGGCATGTATTAGAACAAATACAGTTTACTAAGTCACAACCTAAAGGTGCAACACAATAAAAAATAGCGTGGAACGAGGAGACAAAAATATAGATTACAACCTTGGACAATGAAAAGTTTAACCTTAATAGAGACATTCTACAAATAAATGAGGACTTGGCATAGACACAACTTAATAATGTTGAGAATATAGAGTTGGTATTGTCAAGGATACCAAAAATATCATTATATAAGTTTCATATGAGTGTAGCGCAAGAGGTTCAATCCAGGGCAAGGACAGATTCCACAGACCTAGAGATAACCATGGAAGCAAAGGAAGTGTTGGAGAAAATTATCACAGAGGTATGACAAGAATGTGAATAATAAAAATGTCACATAGATAGATTGGAGGAAAGAATTGAAGAAGTCTTCCATACAATTACAGAGAGCACATTTGAAGGGGAAATGAGTGTAGAAGAGAAGCTAGAAAATATCATGTAGGCGATGGATGGGTACAAGAAAAAAATAATAGAATTAGTAGAAAAAATAACACCCACTACCCCACTAGAAGTTATAACGAAAAGAGAACAACAATCCACAGAAAAAAGATATCACATTGCACTGGAGGTTAAAGAGATAACATAAATTTATGAAAGGACCGCACAACTTTGGACAATCTTGGAATAAGATGAAAGGATCTAGAAGTTGGATAATAAAGAAGAAAAGTTGAATACAACAGACTAAGATCTCAAGGAGACACAAAAGAAAATTCCTATTTTAGAGAGATGTGGGCTGCACAGGAGAAGAAGAACTTGCATATATAAGTGAATAACATCCAGGAGGAAAGGAAGACTAGATAGGCTTAGTTGGAGCCCATACAAGAGAAAGAATAAAAAATGATAACAACATTGGAAAGAGAGAAATCTAGAATGGAATAGGTGCACTGAGAAAGTATACAAGTGTTGAAGGATCATGTTACAATGTAGGTTGTTGAGACCCTCACATAAAATAACCCGTGGATGAAGGAAAAGGGAGATGAACTAGCCAAGAAATTACAGGAATTGTAGAAAGTATTGAACAAGGCACACACAGCCTGAGTGGCTTAGGATGAGCCATAGGTTAGTGTCGGGGGCCTATTGGAGAAGGAAATTTTGGGATTAAGAGGAGGAAGTGAGGCATAATGGACGAAAGGAAATAGAGCACACTAGAAAATAATGAAGACCAGTGCGACAAAGGGCAAAGGAAGAAACACACCAAGAAAGAAGGGAGATCAATGCAAGGAATAGTTGGATCGAAGGCCAACCGCATGTAATGAAGTTAGAAAGTGGAAAAATGGAGTTCACTTATAATTAGGGTTTTTAAGTCATAATGTAAGGGTTTTGACCCATTTTTTAGTTTAAATAGGACATGTGTGAGGTAGATTGAGGTGTCTTTTGGTGTCCTTTTTGAGAGAAAATAACTTACTTTTGAATAACCTTTTTGAGTCTTGAATATTTGATATGCTCAGTATTTTGTTTTATAGTTGAGGAGCTAGTGGAGAACTATGGAGTATAAATAAGGGTCAGTTCACAAGCTGTAGATCTTGGTGTGGCATTGGTCAACCTCACATACACTAGTCATAGCTTATGATGTAATTAATGCAACACTAATTTGTTGAAGAATAAATAAATAAGAAAAACTTCTTTGTGGACGTAGCCCAGGGGGTGAAGCATCGTAAAAATGGTGTCTTTCTGTGTGATGTGTTATTTTATATTCTTTATAATGAATGAATAGTTAGATGAATGCATCTTTTAGTGTTTATTTACAATGTCAACCAATATAGTAATGAAAAATGTATATCATTGAATGGATAAAGTAATAGATATGATGAATGTTATGGTAGAATTCATGTTAAAGTAAAACAATAGTAAAAAGGAACATCCCCAATCCCTTACATGAATACAAATATCTACATCCTATATTCACCCATAAACCATCTTGGGTGAGACTGCATTGTGAAATCCATGCACAGTGCATCCTTTTGGTTTACCAGAAGGGCCAATGGTGAAAAGGGTTTTGTTGGAGAACTAAGGTAGAACCCAGTTTATCCGATACATCCAACATGCCACATATGCTTCCTTAGCAGTACTAAGTGCTACACATAATTGCTTCTCGCTTCTCCATGAAACCATACTAGAGACTAGACTGAAGTAATATATCGAAGTACTCTTTCGATCAAGAATTCTTCTGGTCCAATATGAATCTGAATATACATATAACCTGAAATCATGGTATGTCACATACCTAAGACCATAATCCAATGTACCCTTAAGGTACCTTGCCACATGTTTTGTTGTTACCAAATGAACACTCATGTGCATATCCATATATTGTCTCATGGTGTTCAAAACATATATCCAATCTCATTTTCATCAAGTACATCAATGAACCCACCATATTCTTATATAAAGTAACATACATAGTCTATGAAGTCGTATTCTATAGGAACTTCATATTTGATGCCATAGGTGTATCCATTTCCTTGCAATCCAACATCCTGAACCTCTTCAATATTTCCACTACATACTTCCCTTGATTTAGAAAGATCTCATCCTGTCTCTGCCATACTTCAAGACACAAAAAGTAATGCATAATCCCAATATATTTCATATAAAACTTACCAACCAGTTTTTCTCTTACACTCTAAGATGATCTTTTCCACACCTGTTAGAAATAGGTCATCCACATATAGCAATAGTATTATCAGACCATCATCCACAACCTTAAAGTAAAGGTTAGGATCTTTAATTCTTTTTTTAAATCCTAAGATCATTAGAAAATTGTCAATCCTGCCATATCATGATCTGGGTGGAAACTTTAATCCATATAAATCCTTCTTCAATATGCACACTAAGGGTCCTGCGGTTGTCATGTACTCAACAGAGTGTTCTGTGACTACAAGGACAATTCTTCCTAATCAAGTTTCCATATGTGAAACAATAAGAATCTCTATCCTTTCATATGTTGAAAGCCACACACTTTGAGTCTTATGTCATTTGAATACTATGCTAGGGCCATTATACATTGGTCAAATTACCATGACCAATCTTGGGAGAATGTCAACCCGATGTTGAAACATTAACACTCCCTCTTAGATAAGGAGGTATTCACCAATATGTTATCCTCTGGTCCTCAAATCCACGCAGACTAAGCCATGGTCCTCAGACCATGTCATGGTCATGCATACCATGCTACAGATAGCATCATCCTAGTCACACAAGTTACACAATTATTCTCAGATAATGCCATGATCAAGTAGATCATTCTCCAAGTATCTCCATCATAGTCTCGTAGACTATGTCATGGTCACACAGACCATGCTACAAGTGTCATTACTATATTCATGTTTATTATACTATGGTCACAAAGACCATGCCATAATCACACATATCACACTATGAGTATCCATGTAGTCACTCATACTACCTCCATAGTCATAAGACTATGCCATGGTTATAGAGACCATTCCATGGGCTACGGGGACCATTTTTCTCCATTAGCACTATAGGTGATAACTAATGTTTTCTCAATACCATAATAATGTCTCCTAATTGACCTTTCTTGATAATATTTTCACAATATCCTTCTCCCACTAACTTGTGGAAGGAATTTCCTCGTGTCAATATTGAGAGACAACCTTGACCTAGATGGTAGCACTGACAATCAACCACATTATGAAACATTCACAAGTCCTTTGGAATTTTTCCCACATCCTTAACTAACTATCCAAGAAGATTAATTATGTGAATTCACATACAATCAAGGATGGGTAACACTTTTTCAGATTATAAAAGGAAGGGCATCCCTCACCACAACTTTCCAATCGAAATACTATGTAAAGTGCCCCTTGTGAAACAATATAGGCTTGTGGTCAAATTATGCCCCGATCATTTGGAAGAAGACCAAAAAATAGAAGTGCCAATTATCTCTCTTTTCTTCAATCCATTGTGATGTTGGTTGTGGAGCCTGATTATCTTCCTGATTCAGAGGTCTTTTACTTTCATCCATGTTTATACCCCATGAAGTATTTACACCCCAGAAGTATGTACACTCTTCCACGTGGGGGAGTGCAGAGGGGGGGAACCCCCTCTACGGGGTCTGGGGGGGCTATCCCCCCGGCTAGGGGGTCTAGGGGAAAGCAGACCCCCAACGAGGGTTCGGGGACGAAGCCCCAGAAGGAAAAATTGCCTTGTAAATGTATATTGTAATTTCATTGTAAATTTGGACCACTCATTATAAGGTCGTAGATCTAACGATAGAGATTATGTTAGGGTTTTCTTCCCTAGAAGGAAACCCTCTTTTATGAGGGAAAGGTATTGCATCTATGCATTATGGTGAGTATTGTATTCTGAGAGAGGAGATTGTGAGAGAAAGAAGAGGAAGTTACAACAGGTTTTGTTGTAGGTTGTATCCCTTCATTTGCTGGATAATAATAAAACAAGGACCTGGCAATTTCTCTGGTGGACATAGCCCACATTGGGTGAACCACATAAATCTGTGTCTCTCTTTTATTGTGTATCTTCTATGTTTTGTTTCCGCATTTGTTTTATTTTATTTCTCCGCGGTCCTGTTTTTCTAACAACTGGTATCATAGAGAAAGGTAACTCACAGGAAAAGAGGTTTCTTGTTTCAAGTGGGAGCAATGTCGGAAGATGGAAAGTTTAGGGTCGAGAAATTTAACGGCCACAACTACCAGTTATGGAAGATGCATATGGAAGACTATTTATATCAGAAGGATCTATTCCTACCATTGGGAGAAATAACAAAGAGGTCGGCGGATACGAAGGACAAAGAATGGGAGATTCTTGACAGAAAGGCTCTAGGAATGATACGGCTGAGCTTGGAGGCGTCGGTGGCTTTCAATATTTCGAAAGAAATGACAATGAAGGATCTGATGGATGCATTGGCTAAACTGTATGAAAAACCATCGGTGTCTAATAAGGTATTTCTAATGAAGAGATTATTTAATATGAATATGTTATAAGGTGGGTTTGTTGCAGATCATTTAAATGAATTTAATACGGTTACTAATCAACTAAGTTCTGTAAAAATGGACTTTGATGATGAGGATAGGGCTCTTCTAATCTTGTGCTCATTGCCAAAAATCCGTAATGGCTTGGTCATGGTTGTAAGTAACTCTGTCTCTAGTTAAAATACTTTAAAATTTGATGATGTTGTTGGTATTATCCTTAGTGAGGAAATGCAACATAAAATCACAAGTGAGACATCAGGTAATGCGTTGAACATGGAGAAAAGGGGAAGACAAAAGGATAGAGGAAAGAGTTTCGGGAACTGTGGGAATTCTAGGAAGGGAATATCCAAATCCAGACTTGGAAATATAGAGTGTTGGAGTTGTGGGAAGAAAGGGCATTTGAAGAAAGACTGCAGAGCTCCAAAGAAACAAAGAGATGGACAGCAGAAGAGAAATCAGGAAGCAAATGTAACAGGTGATGTGTTACAAGATGCTTTGATTCTTTTTGTAGATAATATTTTTGAGTCTTGGGTAGTAGATTCAGGGGGTTCATTTCATGCCACACCCCATAGGAAACATTTTCTAGATTATGTTCAAGGTGATTTTGGACAGGTTCATTTGGGTGATGATGCACCATGCAAAATTGTTGGAATGGGAAAGGTAAAAATAAAGCAACGCAATGGAAACCAATGGTTGTTGAAAGAGGTAAGACATGTTCCATATTTAAGAAAAAATCTAATTTCAATAGGGAAGTTGGCAAGTGAAGGTTGTATATCCATATTTATAGATAAGACATGGGAGATCATCAAAGGATCATTGGTGATAGAAAAAGGAGAGAAGGTAGGTACATTGTATTTATGTACTGGTAATACTGACTCTTCTATATCTTTAGCTTCTACAGAAGTGGATACAATACTATGGAATCATATCCTGGGACACATGAGTAAGAAGGGTATGCATATACTTCACAAAATAAATTTGTTGTCAGATCTTAAAAAAATTTATTTGGACTTCTGTGAGCATTGTGTTTATGGAAAACAAAAGAGAGTCAGATTTCTCAGAGTTGGAAAAGAAAAGAAGAATGAAAGGTTAGAGCTTGTGCATACAGATGTATGGGGACCAACTCAGGTATCATATCTTGGTGGCTCTCGTTATTATGTTACTTTTATTGAT
>ML832470.1:35145-46966 GCA_009831015.1 Picea engelmannii | reverse complement strand
TAAAATTCAAAAAGGTAATATGACCTACCTACTTACCTAGGTACCTGGGGCCCTAAAGATCAAGCGATAGGTGATGTCAGGTGAACTCATACGACTAGTGCAACCACATGTCCACCATTTCATCAAGGTATCTCCCTATGTGCTTAATAATTTAATACCACAAAGACAAATTGAGCACATAATAATAATGAGAATAAATATACATATAATCAATCATGAAAATAAAGTCATGGAGATGTATGGGAGGGAGGAGATCCTACTATAAAGAGAAATTGCAAGCTTGATCATCCATGAGATCCTTCTTGACATGATAGACTCAAGATTGATCAACCAATCTTTGAAGAGGACTACCATATATTGACTATGGTTCATCTTCATCTATGCACAAAGGCCCACTAGTTTTTGAAGACATAGAGGATATAAGACATTAGAAGAAGACTGTATGGCTTCCCAGAGAGAAAGATAAGAGGTAAGGTACAACCTCATGTCTAGAGGAATAAATCTTCCTTATACTGAAATATTTTTCCCTTTCATCTTGTAACATGCCTTAGGAAAAAAATATTGTAGCTCTACAATGTGAAGATTTGGTTTCTCTAGGATGACCATGAACCTGTATCCATCAAAGTCCAAGCGAAAATGTGGTTGGAAACCTCTATAGAACAAATATGAATCCCTAAAAGGGTAAGAATTATAAGTCTAAAGGGATAACTGAGAATCATCGTGAGTATATGGTGACATTTCATCCTCAAATGGATGAAATAAATCCATGATCATATCATCATTGGGCTTCCAAGAATATGAATCGTGTGCAAGTGAGGGCCAATTTCCTGGAGATGATAACTCAGTCCCTTTTTCGCAAGAACCACCCTCAATGTCCTAAATGGGATATCTATAAAAAATGAAATGACCAAAATCCCATATATGTCTCTTCGTTTGTATGAAATTTTCCATATGATCATCAACCATATCCAAGGGTTCTTTCATAAGATGATTATTATGACTAAAAATGACCATCTTTTTGTCTTCGAGTGTAGGAAGAACAAAGGTTAGGGAATGTTCAACTAAATCTTCGTATTCTTCATCATTGATACTATTTTCTTCTTCAACTTATTGTGTAGGAGGAAAATAAGGTTGTAAAACCGCACCTTCATCAAGAGGGATACAAGATAATGATGTTTCATGAGGTTTCTCAACATGTTGCACATGATGATAATTCTTCTTTATGTTCATGGACATGCCCCTCCATCACCTCTTCATTACAAGGGGCTTGATCTTTAAAACATAACACTTTATTTTATTTTTCCAAAAAGGATATGTCACATCCAAGGGTTCTTCTAGTACTTCTTCTCTTTAAAAATAATCGAATAATGTATCATCAAGATCTATTAAATTGTTACAACTCATCATGTTATGTTCTTGATGTGCAGGATGAATAGAGGCCTAAGTGTCTTCATCAAATGGAAGGGAATATATAAGTACTTCATCTTCATCAAGTGGGAGAACAGATATAAATGTCTCTTCCAAATATTCACCATGATAAAATTCATTGGGATATTCTTGGTAACTTTATTTATATATATGTCCTTCAAGAATCTCTTCATCCTCAAGGGCTAGTTCTTCAACATATTTTTGAGATAGCCTTTTTACATGATTCATAAATTGCTCACGATCTTCATTATCATCTTTTTCCATTTCCATCTTTAAAAGTTCCTTCCTAGATACATGACAAGTTATGGGAAAGGTTTCATCCCATGGTGCTATAATTACATTGACTAAAAAGATACCTCAATGGAGTTTCCAAATGAGATTAAGGCTCATAAAAGGATGGAAAGGAGGGAATCAATGAAAGGTGGGTTTTTAGATGGTGGAGTCACTAGATGATATTGAAGGATATATCATCAAGGGTGAAAGGGGAATGTATTTCAAGTGGAGTCACCAGGAAATCTAGGGGTAAAATATTTGGGAAGGAATTTTGCCAAAGTGTCGTTAGGGAATGAAAGAGGATTCAAAAAACTCCCCGAAAACGACGTAAAAATGTTATCACAGAAACTGTAGGCTGGGAAAATCCCAACCCAATCCATGGGATGGTGCTAACAGTGGGAGATTCTACCCACTGTCACCTTAGATAAACCCTCCCCTCTCTATAGTGAAGGATAAATCCAACACAAGGGGCGAATCTTAGGTGACCCTAGGGAGAAATGATATGGAAAGTGAGGTTATGAAAGTGAATCCCCTATAGGTTAAATTACTAAGTGAAGGATGTATTGGGAACGTGTCTCAGAGATATTCAATGGTTTCCAAGTGCTTGAGTACATGTGGAGGAATGTTGTACCTTCCCGAGACACGAGAAAACATAAGATATGATCCCATTAATCTAATGGAAAAGAAAGTGAATCTTGTTTTCCCAATTAGCAGTAGTATATAGTGATATATATATATAATGAAATGATAAAAAGAGTTGCTAAACAAGTCACTAAAATTCAAAAACATATGCAAGAGATTAGCTAGCAATTACTAGTGTCACTCAAGTATGATAGCACCAGACTTTAGCAACAATAAAATGATTTTAGGTACAATTATCGAAGAGATATTATTTCATCCTTATGGATGTAACAAAAAATTTCTACTTCAGAAAATTCCAACCACTGAAGCTTATAAGTAAACCACCCAAAATAAGAATAACAACTAGTAGATTAATTTGGTAGCTTTCTCGCAAATTTTGACGGTTAGAAAATGAGCACATTTGAAAGTTGTGAAGTGTTCTTCTGCAGTCCTAATGGATATAGAATAAAATTATTACAAAATAAATAAATCCTTGGAGAAACAAGATTCCCTAGTGGCCTTAGCTAGCTTTAAGCATGTAGAAAAGATTCCAATTTAAACAATTTCAGTATCTCGTGATTCCATGTATCCCAATGGAAGAGACTAGTGTCTTTAAATAATTGGTTATGGATTCTTTTAAATGACAGAGCTATTTGTATTATTTCCTTGGGGGTGTAATCCCTTATACTCCGCAAGGCAAGTGAATCTATTTAGGAAAAACCTAGGAGGGTGAAACCCTTTACTTCTCCTAGTATTCCTTTGTGCAACAAATTATTCAAAGACAATTATGATGGGATTAGTGGGGTTATATGCACTTAAATTCCCCAAAATCTTAACAAATTAACCTTTCAACCAAGAAGATAAGAAATAAAAAGAGAGATTCCTTACCTAGTCCAAGCATTAACAAGATAAAATCCTTTTAACTAAGAAAATTCCAACATAAAAGTGAAAAATATCCTCCAAGAAATATAGTGTCTTACTTCTTCATCTAATATCCAATAAAAATCATCACAAGAGATAGTATTAAGAGAGATAAATAAAATTTCCCAAATACGATGGAAATTTTAGCCAAGGAGTCTTTCTCCAAGTGAAAATTATATGATCAAATGAAAATATGTTGATCTTTATTTATACAAATCTCCTACAAAGTGTGTTTCCTCTTAACTTTAGGGAAAACCACAAAGAAAGGGCTCAACAACCCTCACTTTTCCCCTTTGCAATATTAAAATCCAATTTAACCCTAAAAACTCACATAAGAATCCCTAAAGATGACCTCAACCCTCTCTAGGGTGACATTGATCCAGGTCAATATCAGTTCCCACCCACCTATTCCAACTGGCTCACATACATATTTCATCTTGGCAGTTTCAGTTTTCATTTTGGTAGTTTGTTTCTAGTTTTTCGGGTCTCAAATTTTCGAGCTTGTTTTGAGGCCCTAAACATCGTTTTCTAGGCTCGCCATAGTCACACTGTAGAAATAGTTACAATCTGATGGTGTAATGTGTAGTCCTTGCAAATACCTTTCCAAAGAGCTATTGTGCACCTAAAACGACGATCGTATGCAAACGTTATGACCCAGGGAAGTTGATGTACCAACTTACCCCAACGGGGCCCACATGACTTTTGGCACTTCATCTCCTAGGGTTATGTTTTTGGATGTCTAGGGTTTTGGAATTCATGTTTGATGTAAAAAATCCTTTGGAGCCTCATTGTAATCATCTTCTTGTGAATGAGTGAAACAATCACATCTCTTCTCAAAGATAAGATGCCACTATTCTAGCAAGCTTGTTTCAGTCTACATTTTACATTTTCAGCATATTTATTTATTGAATAGAAGCCAAGTTTTACTGTACCTCTGTTATTGTTCATTGTATTTATGTGTTCATAAAATATATATGTATTCATTTTTTTCTTCACATAAAATCTGGATCAGTGGTATCAGAGTGGTCTCCTCCTTGTCTTTCTTAGTGCATGTCCCTGACGAGGTCAGGGTACAAAGAGTTGGGTCTCATGCCTTTTTATCTTGAGGAAAAAATCTCTTGCATGCCCAAGCAACCTTCCATGGAGAGAGAAAATAAATACTATGGGACAAGAGATTCTTTTAAATTGTTGCTCAAGGAATCCCTTGTGCAACAAATGAACAAGATGATGGATATTTTTTCACAAATCCTTCAATGGCTACCAACATGAGATGCATCTTCTTCGAGAAGAGGCACTACACCCTTCATGGTATAAATAAAATTTTATATTCCTATATTAGAAGGTCAGATAAACACAGATGTTGTAGACAAATGGTTGAATCCTACTAGAAGGGTATTTTTTTGTCCATAACTTTTTGAATAGAGAAAATATTATGTTTGTGCTCCTAAAAGTCGTCCCCCATGTCAAAGATTGGTGACAGGCCTTCTGTGAGAAAAATGAAACAAGGGAACCCTCATTATTTATAGACACATTCACCTGGGAGTCCTACAGGGATTCTATTAAGGAACAATACTACCCTATTGGAATTTATTATGACTAGTATACAAGATGGACCACACTGTGACAAGAAAGGGACCAAAGAGTGTCAGAGTTCACAAATATCTTCCATACCTTTTGCACCAATATTTCTATAAAAATTTCTAAGTGAAATCTGGTTCTCAAATACTACGGTGATCTACATAGATACATCCATACAAAAATCGATTTTTTGGACATCTCATCCTTGGGCACGACCTAACAATATGTCATCAAAATCAAGCATAATATTAAACAAAATAAATGGCAGTTTGGGTCTAGGAACCTGTTTATGCCTGAGTCCATTAAGATTGAAAGGTAAACCTCATGAGGACGTAAATCCCCCTATTTAATATTTTCTTGGGATTATAGATATTCAAAATATGAGACTTCACATAAGCTCATCATTGTAATTCAAATAAATATAAATATTGCAAGAAAGATAAAAAGGGAAAATGTTTTCTTTTCTTTTTAAAGAAAGTTCATGAGAAAGGACCAGGAACTGAGCACATTCACACATTTAAAGAAAATAAGCAAAATTTCCTCACATCCATCATAGTTTAAAATGAAATTTTTTTATCACATAAAAATAAAAATAAGATGGTATGCATGCATAAGAGAACTTTAACAGAGTGAACATGGGAAGCTCAAATAAAGATAATGATAGATCAACCTCAAATACTTTGTATTCAAAACTATGGGTTACAAAGTACAGTCGAGATTGTTCCCAAAGTATCTCTCTTGAAATTTCTAAAAAATATGTATTCCACTACATATTATTTGAAATTTAAAATGTGTTTGTCTTAAATATTGGCATTGGGGATCACGTGGACCATAAAGAAAATAAATAGAAGAAATAATCTCTTAAAAGGAAGACGGTAGGCGGTAGAAGAACAACAAGACCTGGTAAGAAGAAAAGAGGAGTTATTAGTCTTCGGTTAAACTTTTATAGTGAAAGAGGTGGAATAATTTGATGAAGGACATGATAACGAAAAATAAGGACGTGATCATCATAAAATCACTATGATGGTCCCTCATTTCTTCATTTTCTTGTTGTTGTCCTTTTATTTTCTTCATCGACAGTTATAGGAATCATCTCAACTGTTTCTTGCCCTCCTAGAAATTCTCATACAAGTTTCTTATTGAAAAATTTCCTTTAATTAATGCCTCATTAATTCCTCACTAATTAACTCACATCATTAAAACAAGTATATTCAAAGTGGGTCACTCTCCTTTTTTAATAAAAGTTTAATTAAAATTTTATTTTATTTAAATTTAATTAATTTCCCTTTAAAAGAGGATGACTATGTTTTAATTCTATGGGAATGATAATAAATATTTGTATCAACTTAAATCATTTCATGTGTTATCTTCATCTTCTTATCTTTCCAATGATATAAAATTTTCCCAAATTCATCGCTCAGATCTCAAGATATGAGCTTGTGAAGTTGAGTTGTCACACAAGCCCATTAAAAAAATGCAGCTGACTGATATTTTAATTTCTGAGAAAAATGTATGAACTTTCAGCACTTGAAATCTGTAACACCATATTCTACATCGAACTATCTTTCCAATGATATAATTTTTTCTGCAAATGGAGGTGAGGAGCTCAGGATATAGCCTTTGCAAGATCGAGACTCAACGAGCATCGATAAAGTTTGATTGGTAAATGTGGACTCTTTCATTTAATTTCGACCTTCTTTGTTGAAATTCAAATTTTTTTCATTATTATTATCCCACATGTATGAGAATATAATATTCTTAGTGGTATATAATGGTAAGTGTAACATACACTTGACAAGAAATAAAGAAGAGAAGAGACTATGGAGCTTGGAAAATTTGACCCTTGGAAAATTGTTGAATATAATAATAATTTTGCATGCCCAGTCAACAATGATGAGTCACCCAACTAAATTTTGACACATGGCATCACTTGTTAGGCCAAAAATCTACCAATAAGAGTCTGTCATATGTCATCCAATAAAATCATGCTATTAGTTAGTTGCCATGTGGCACCATCAATCAAACTTCCATGTGGACATATCTTATTGGTTAATATAGTGCCATGTGTCACTTGGAGATGTTCCTCATAGAAATTGGGATAGGAAAAATATTATTAAAATAATATGTCGGGGTTTACTTGAATGCAGAGGTAGGTGAGGAAATCACCGCAGACCCGTTGTAATACATAGTAAGGAAAGACTGTAAAAAATTCTAAGTGTACGTGAAGTGGAGAGGAGAGGTAAATAGTTGTAAAATATTCTAAGTGAATCGGTCGGGTGTACTTGCATATGATATATGAAATAAATATTATATCACCAACCCATGAACTTGTAGTAACTCATATATTTGGCTAAGTGTTGGAAGATCTACATAGTAAAAAGTAGTAAAAAGAGTTGTGTGCATTATGAAGGTGGTGGAAGTCAAAGTGCATTGTAAGGGTAGCAGAGATAACACATACTCTTCGGAAATATCACCAACCCATGAACCCATGGTAAGCCATAGTAAATAAGACTAAGTCTGGAAAGTGTATAATGGATCACGTGAAATATGGAAATAAATATGAAAAATATGAAAAATGAAAAGAAATATATGGGAAATAAAGGAATTACATGAAATCTGGGAAAGGAAAAAGGGAAAAGGAAAGAAATGGAAAAATGGGATAATGAAAATGGAAAGGAAAATAAAAAGGAATGAGAAAATAATGGAAAATGCAAATGAATGTTAACATGGAAAGGAATAAGGAAAAATGGTTAAGTGTGGAAAATGGTAAGGGGAATATGAAAATAATGAGACAATGGGGAAAATGATTAAGTATAAAATGAGAGAATGAATAGAGGTGAAGGGAAAGGAGAGGAGAGAACATGCCACTTAGAGCATTTTTCAAATTTCTTCCTATAATACCTGCATTGGACTTATGGACAAAAGTATGCGTATATTGGTCATGGAGACTTTGATTTTGATTCCGTGAAATCCATGGTGAAGATGATACTAAGGGATATGAAATGAACATATAATAGTTCACAAATATTCATTTTCCAATATCATTTATTATTATTATTCAGGAGTGGGAACATATAGGTGACCAAATTTTGGTTAACAGAACCCCTCACAGCAAAAATAGGGCAAGGGAAGCCCTAACGCAAAGAACATAGGGAAGAGAAAATATGGAAAACCTCAAGACAACTAGTCTAATATACAAACAAAGAAGGACAATGGAAAGATGAAGAAAGACACCAGGAAGTGGTGTGAATGCCATAAGAGCCCATGGCATAACATTACTGATTTCTGCTCAAAACAGTCATTTGTGGTTGATGTGAAAGCCTTTGAATCAGATGTGGATTCTGACTCAGAGTTAGAACCAGAAAAGGGGAGATGTAGTATTGACGTGGAACCTAGTTCCACCATTGTTACCACCAAGATCCATATTGATGAATATGATGAGCTAGAGGAAGATGAGCTCTTATTTCATTCACATATGTGGGTGAAGGGTACTTTGCTTTACTTCATCATTAATAGTGGTAGCCAAAAGAACCTAACATCAACGGAGGTCATCAAGAGGTTGGCACTAATGATAATAATGTTGCACCTATAGCCATACACCATTGGACGACTCCACCAAGGAAGTGATATTCATGTCATCCAACAATGTCACATGTCCCATGGAATCAAGCCTTTCAAATATGAGTTATTGTGTGATGTTGCTCCCATTGAAGTTTGTGATGTTCTTTTGGGCCAACCTTATTTATGGAAACATCATGTTTTATATGAGTCTAGGCCTCACAATGTTATTATTACTTTGAACATGAAATTGCACAGGACACCCGAGGTAGTGCCACCTAGTGCCATTTCCTTGATCTATGCTAAGAAATGCAAGAAGGTCGCCTCTCAGAATGGGAATTTTTTATTCTTCATGATTCTCTCTCAAAGTGAGTAGAACATTGCAACCACATCGATGGCCTCCATATCTGATCTCTCCACGCAACAAAAGAAAGTGGATTAGGTTGTGGAAGAATACAAAGATATCTTATCATCACCAAATAGTATACCTCTACACTATCAGGTCAAGCATTCAATCGATCTAACCCCCGGTGCACCATTACACAATTGGAAAATCTATCACTTCTCTCTATTAGAAAACGAGGAGATCAAGTGTTAGATCCAAGAGCTACTAAAAAAGGGGCACATCTAACCTAGTTCATCACCATGTGGAAGACTAATCATGATTGTGCAGAAGAAATATAGGACTTGGTGACTTTACAACGATTACCAGTCCCTAAATAAAATCACATTCAGGAATTGGTACCTGATTCCCTAAATCAACGATCTCTTTGAACAAATCAAGGGGGGGAAATAATTCAGTAAGATTGATATGAAGTCTGGCTACCATCAGGTCCCAATAGAGTAGAAATATGTATAGAAAATGTCCTTCAAGTCTAAAGAAGGTATTTTTGAATGGTTGGTCATGCCCTTTGGTTTTTCAAATTCCCCAACAACTTTCATGAGGATGATGGACAATATATTTTAGCCTTTCAACAATTTTTGTGTGGTGGTGTATCTGGATGAAATCCCCATCTACAATAAGAATGGACATAACACTTACAACATATTCAACAAGTTTTGCACACTCTGAGCCAGCACAAGCTATATGTAAATTTGGAAAAATGCTCCTTCGGCATGGACATGGTACAATACCTAGGCTACGTTGTTGATGAGAATGGGGTGCATGTGGATCCATCCAAGATCCAGTTCATTTGTGTCTGGCCAACCCTAACCACACTCATTGAGATTCATAGTTTTTTAGGCCTTGCCAATTTCTATCGTAGGTTCAAGTTGGGACTATCCCATTTTTCATGGGCCCTTAGCCAAGTAATCATAGATGGTGGTAAGGAAATGTTCATGTGGGGCCTGTCACAAAAACAAGTGTTCGATGATTTCAGGTAGCACTTGTGCTTAGCCCGAGTGCTCTCATTACCTAACCTGCAACAACCCTTTGATGTCGAGACAGATTTTTCAAACTATGTTGTGGGAACAGTTCTCACTCAACGTAGAGACCCTATGACCTATCATAGTGAGACAGTATCAAATGTCTTATGTAATTACCCTACTTATGATAAATAAATTTACTCCATTGTGAAATCATGTCTCCCATGGAGGCATTACATTCTCGAGAAGGAGATAGTCATCCACACTTATCATAAGCCACTGCAGTTCATGCAGACACAGGGAAAATTTTAGAATGACCTCCATTAGAAGTGACCCACATACTTGTAGCATTTTCATCTCAACATCAAGTATAAGACAAAAATCACCAATTGCATCATTGATTTCCTCAGTCGCTTGCCAGTTGCATTACTCACCAAGGTTATAAATTTTTGCAGCCACGAGACCTTTGAATGGCCCCAGCTTAGTGACAGAGATCCTGACTTCACTTCCACCTACCATATGTTGGGTGCAAACACATTTTTCATTGATTTCCATATTCAAGACAGGCTATTGTGCAATCTGGTCCATCTCTATATTCCATCAAGTGAGTATGCGAAGATGATTTGGGAATCCCACTACAGTTGGGTGGAAAGACACTTCATCATAGAAAATATAGTGGAAGTGATGCAACAACATTTATATTGGCCAAAACTTCGATAGGATGTGAGCAAGTATATCAGGTCCTCCACTACATGCTCCATTTCCAAACTGGCCATCAATAAAAAAAGGCATGTACAAATCTAATTAGTCCTGAAAGGCCCTAGGAATCCATCTCGATGGGATACATGTCAGCCCTTTGGTCAACCAAATGGTGAAATGACTGTGTTTTTAAGGTGGTTGATAACTTTTATAAAATTCCAATTCTAGTCGCCTACAAGAAGAGCATCACAGTAGAGGCCACTGCTCTTCTTTGAAAGTATGTGGGTACATTTTGGGATACCAAAAACCATAATCTTGGATCGGGACAGTCAATTCCTTAGGACATTATGGTCAAGACTTTAATCACTGCTGGATACCAATCTCACCAAATCCACTACCTTCCACCCCCAAATGGATGGCCAAACCGAGGTCACCAATTGGATGATCGTGCATATCCTACACATGTACAAATCCAATCATCCCCACACATGGGATGGCAGTCTTCCCTATGTTAAACACAACTACAATAGAGCCATTGATAGCTCAAAATACCACATCCCATTTCATATGGGGTTGGTTTTTCAAAAATTTGGTCCCATGTAGGTTTCACTACCCCTTGCATCCACCCAGGAAGACTCATCCCATGCTCAAAATGAAGTCGACAAAGCTACCTGGTACATTGAGTGGATCTGGAACATTCGCTAATAGGTTCAACACATTTTTTTGAATTCTAATGCCAAGTACAAGAAGCACCATGATAAACATCGGGTTCCACACAAGTTTCAGGTGGGAGATCAATTTTGGTTTCACTTGCAAAAAGAACGCCTTGCAGGGCCCCATCGAAATATTATTCCACTCTGCTACAGACCTTATACCATCACCAAGGATATGGGTGACAATGATTTTGAGCTCAACATTACCCCCTTCCTTGGATTGCACTCAATGTTTAATGTGGACCTCCTTCGGCCATACTTTCCCCCATTATTGGACACCTCAAAGTGTTGGGTATGTGTTATATTCTTTGCATGTGTGTGTGTGGGTGCGTCAAATATGACAACTACGTTTGACGATCCCTCTAGTATTTCTCTTCATGTCGTGTGCATCGGGCTCTTTCCTAGGGGGGTCCCATAGGGAGGCAGGTATGGCCCCCCTTGTTACGCACAACATTCGGCAATGGGCGGTAGCCCGAGGCAGCGCCCTAATTTTTTTTTCTGGGTGGTTTTTTCTATTTTTAGCGGTTTTCTAAATTAATCTCATATTAAGGGATTAGGGTTTTGGTATCTACGGAATACCTAAAAACATTGTATATATACTTTATGGTGAATGGTGAAATTCGATATAATGAATATAAGAAAGGTTTTCCTGGTTGAGGGTTTTC
>ML832470.1:21256-35045 GCA_009831015.1 Picea engelmannii | reverse complement strand
TCAAGAAGGATCTCATGGATGATCAAGCTTGCAATTTCTCTTTATAGTAGGATCTCCTCCCTCCCATACATCTCCATGACTTTATTTTCATGATTGATTATATGTATATTTATTCTCATTATTATTATGTGCTCAATTTGTCTTTGCGGTATTAAATTATTAAGCACATAGGGAGATACCTTGATGAAATGGTGGACATGTGGTTGCACTAGTCGTATGAGTTCACCTGACATCACCTATCGCTTGATCTTTAGGGCCCCAGGTACCTAGGTAAGTAGGTAGGTCATATTACCTTTTTGAATTTTAATTTTGATTTCTCATGGTTGTTTAACTACATTTCATTTTCCATTTTTCTCTACTTGCATATTACTTTCATCATATTAGATATTTAGTTTAGAAATTAAAAACAAAATGAATTTTTTTTCTATATTAGTTCCTATTTTTTATTTTTTATTTTGATGTATATGGATGAAGGGTGATAGAGCCACCCTAGGTTTTACATTTGTATGTTTTAGTCTAGGAACAGGTCCAACCAGTAGATGTTGCGGTTCTCATGCAATCTTCAACGAGTATAATTCCCCAAGTAGGAGACATATGTTATCCCCTTTTCCTAGAGATAAGTAAGGATATTATGTATTGAGGACCTTAGGTTGCAGACATGGATTACCGAGAGGAATATGGTTGACAACATTCACTTGAACAGATAGAGGTCCACCTCACCACCCTAGATCTCAGGTTCATAATGAGGGTATCTACCACATCGGCTTACTTTCGGAAAACATTGGGTCTTTATCCATGAGTTAAAAGCCATGTATTATTGTGAGTGTCATTTCAATATTTGAGACATTTGGGTTTGTTGCATTTAAAAATTATTTTTATTATGTAACGTCTGCTTGGAAATTATGCTCTTTTCCCTGTTTCACCTTGGTGGTTGAAATTTCACCCTAGTAAGTGGTTACCATTAGGGATAGGTTTTCTATTGGGAGGTCCTCTTGATAGGTCATCGTACCTTTCCCCACCATACTTTCCACTTTCCACACTTCATCCCCTCATCTCTTTATCTTTTGGTATTTTTTGGTGTACTAACCCAAGAAGGGACTGTCCCTCATTTCATGGGAAGAAGGGGATGAAGGCCATGAGGGAATGAAGATTGAAAAATATAAAATACATATTATGAACCTTCCAGATTCTCTCCCAAAGAGGTCTTGATAACAATGATATGTTTCTCCTAAAAAATCATATATCTGTAAAAGCAATCACATATGTATAAATATCCCACTTGTTGAGGGATATACACAAGTGAATTATAAGATAGAATATACCCCCATATCTCTTTGTGTACCTCTCCCTTCAAGTGACAGGATGGTACTTCCCTCGAGGTAATCCATTAATGGATAGGGAGTACCCAGTGTTTGGACCTTAATTAATTAACGACAATAAATGGGCTTCATAAAAGGATGAATTCAAAATGAAGGTGCAAGACAACCTCTACAAAGGCACTCGTAAATGAGAAACTATGATCCCTTGTATTTCATGAATCCCATGCCCAAAAGTATTTCCCCCATTTATTTCTCCTTCTCCACATGACCTAGAGAGGGGTCGACTTGGGAAACACTCCTAAACTTGAGGTATGATTCACCCAATAGGTCATATTCTCAACCCTCTGATACCTAAACTTGGAAAATTGCATAGGGTCTTTGAGAGATTCTTTAGTTTGATGAGGTGGTTTTTGATGCACATGATTAGGTGGTTCTTTTATTTATTTTATTTACTTATCATGTTGTTTTTGAGTTGAGATCCTTAGAGGTTGTATTCATTGTCTTTACAAGATCTAGTTGGTGGACGATTTTGGAAGAACAAGCATAGTTTGGGATTCCTTGGGGTATAAGTCCCATAGGATGGACACCATGAAATTATCATTTGGATGATGATGATAGTATTTGAAGGATTGAGAGGCATCTTCGAAGACCTCACCTCTCCCGTACTAGCCCTACGTTTTTCTTTTGGAGGTAAAAATGTCACACTTTAAGGGCTTGGCATCACCCTAAGGATAGGATTTGGTGGTGGAGATAGAAACTTGGTGTTTTGGAGAACGAAGACCCTTTGCATGACAAAAATGAGTCTATATAATGAGGGAGGAGCCTTTGGAGGCCCAAGGATTCATCTCTAAGCTCAATGTCCACCTAAAAAGGTCAAAACATCACCCTAGAAAGGGTTGTCGTCATATTTAAGGCTCTTTATGTGCATTTTTAGGGTTAAATTGGATGTTAATATTGTAAAGGGGAAAAGTAAGGGTTTTAGACCCCTTGATTTTTGGTTTACCCTAAATTTAAGTCGATAAACTATTTTTAGGAGATTTGTATAAATTGAGATCAAACTTTTGTCATTTGATCATAACATTCTCACTTGGAGAAAGACTCCTTGGCTAAAACTTGTGCCCTATTTGGGAAATTTTATCTATCTCTCTTAATACTATCTCTTGTGATGATTTGTATTTTCTATTGGATGAAGAGGTAAGGTGCTCTCTTTCTTGGAGGCTATTTCTTTATTTTATTGTGTAATTTTCTTGGTTAAAATGAGTTTATCTTGTTAATGCTTGGACTAGGTAAAGGATTTCTCTTGTTATTTCTTCTCTTCTTGGTTGCACAGTTAATTTTTTTAATATTTTTGGGAGTACAGGTGCATACAGACACACTAATACCATCATAAATGTCTTGGAATAATTTGTTGGACAAAGGAATACTAGGAGAGGTAAAGGGTTTCACCCTCTTAGGTTTTTCCTAGCTATTTTCGCTTGTCTTTAGGAGTATAAGGTATTAAACCCCCAAGTAAATAGAAAACATATATTTACCTTTCAAAATTCTCAATAACCCAAGTATTAAAGGAAATAGGTCCTTGCATTGGGATACATGGAATCACAAGATATTGAAATTGTTTAAATTGGAATCTCTTCTAGATGCTTTAGCTAAGGCCACCAGGGCATCTTGTTTCTCCAAGTATTTATTTATGTTGTAATAATTTTATGCTACATCCATTAGGGCTTCAGACAAAAATTCACAACTTTCAAATTTATTCATTTTCTAACCGTCAAAAGTTTCTAGAAAGCTACCAAATTAATCTACTAGTTGCGCTTCTTTTGGGTGGTTTACTTGCAAGTTTTAGTGGTTGGAATGTTCTGATTTAGTAATTGTTTTATACAGCCATAAGTATTCAATAATATCTCTTCAATACTTATACCTGGCATCCTTTGATTGTTTCTAAAGTATTGTGCTATCATACTCGAGTTACACTAGTAATTGCTAGCTAATCTCTTGCCTATTTTCTTGGCTTTTAGTGACTTGTTTAGCAGCTCTTTTTAACATTCCATTGTTGATATGTATCACTATATACTATTACTAATTGGGAAAGAGAGATTCACTTGATTTTCCATTAGATTATTGGTCGTGTATCTTGTGTTTTATCGTGTCTCGGGTATGTACAACATTCCTCCATAGGTACTCAAGGACTTGGAAACCATTGATTATCTCCAAGACTCGTTATCAAGCCATCCTTCACTTACTAATTTTACCTATAGGGGATTGACTTCCATAACCTCAATTTTCATCACATTTCAACCTAGGGTCACCCAGGATTCCCCCATTGTGTTGGTCTTATCCTTCACTAAAGTGAGGGGAGGGTTTATCTAAAGTGATAGTGGGTATATTCTCCCACCATTCTTTCCATCCTGTGGATTGGATCGGTATTTTCCCAACCTAAAATTTGTGCGATAAAAATTTGGCACCATTGGTGGGGAGGATTTTGAATCCTCTTTTTTTCCCTAACGAAAATTTGGAAAACTTCCTTCCCAAAGCCTTTACCCCTAGGTTGTTTGGAGAGTCCACTTTAAGGACGTTCCCCTTCCACCCTTGATGATGTATTATTGAAACTCATATGGTGACTCCACCATCCCATATCCCATATTTCCTTTATTTCCCCTTTTTCATCCTTTGATGAGAATTGATCTCATTTGGCGACTCCAATTAGGTGTTTTTTTAATCAATGGAATTATGGCACCATGGGATGAAAACTTTCCTAGAACTTGTCATGTCTTGAGGAAGGCACTTTTAAATATTGAAATGGAAAAATCCATGAATGAATCTCCTGAGAAACTGATGAATCTTGTAAAAATGTTATCTCAAAAATATGTCGAAGAACAAGCCCTTGAGAATGAAGAGGTGCTTGAAGGATAGATATATGAATAAAGTTACCAAGAAGATATTGATGAAGTTTCTCATGTTGAATATATGGACAAGACATTTGTATCCATGCTCCCACTTGATGAAGATGAAGTGATTATATCTACCCTTCCATTCGATGAAAACATTTAGGCCTCCCTTCCTCCTGCACATCAAGAAGAGAACATGATGAGTTGTAACCATTTCAAAGATCTTAATGATACTTTTTTCCAGGATTTTAGAAGTGAATAAGTATTAGAAGAACTATTGGATGTGACAAATCATTTTTAGAAAAAGAAAAAAAAACATTGTGTTTTAAGGATCAAGCCCCTTGTGATGAAGAGGTGATGGAAGGGCATGCCCATGAAGAGAAAGAAAATTTTTGATGAGGTGAAACATGTTGAGAAACCTCATGAGAAATAGTTATATTTTATCCTTCTTGATGAAGGTGAGGCTATCCAACCTTTTTTTCCTCCTACACATGAAGTTGAAAAAGCAACTAGTCTCAATGATGAAGAATTTGAAGATCCAAATGAAGTCGCCCTACACTCTGTTCCTCTTGCACACAAAGACAAAGAGATGGTCATTTTCAATCATATTGATGGTCTTATGAAAGAACTTGGATATGGTTTATGATGTTATAGACAATTCCATACAAATTGGGTGATGTAGATGGGATGTTTGTCATTTCATTTTTGATGGAGACCCCATTTACAACATTGAGGGTGGTTCTAGTGGAAAAGGGATTGAGTTATCATCTCCAAGAAATTGGTCCTCACTTACACATGATTTATATTCTTGGAAACTTGGTGATGATATGATAATGGATTTGTTTCATCCATTTGAGGATGAACTGTCACCATATACTCATGTTGATTCTTAGTTATCCCTTCAAAGTTCTCATTCTTACCCTTTTGGGGATTCATATTTTTTCTATGGAGGTTTCCAACCATCATTTTTCTTAGACTTTGATGGATACAAGTTCATGGTCATACCAGAGGAGCCAAAGATTCACATTGCAGAGTGAAAGTATTTTCATCCTAAGAAGTTTTACAAGATGAAGGGGAAATAATTTTTCAGTAGCATAAATATTTCTTCCTCAAAACATGAGATTGTCCCTTACCTCTTATATTTGTCTTTGAGAATCTATGCAATATTCTTACGAACTCTCATCTCCTACAGGTCTTTAAAAACCGGTGGACCTTTGTGCGTAGATGAAAATGAGCCATTTTCTATATATAGTAGTCCTCTTCAAATATGGGTTGACCGATCTTGTGGCTATCACTTTAGGAGGGATTTACTAGATGATCAAGCTTGTGGTTTCTATTTCTAGGAGGATATCCTCCCTCCCACCCATATCCATGAGTTTCTTTTCATGATTACTTATTTGTATTTTTATTCCCGTGATTATTGTGTTCTCAGCCTGTCTTTTTGGTTTTACATGATTAAGTACAGGGGGAGATACCTTGATGAAATGATGTAAAAGTGGTTTCAATAGTTGTATGAATTCACTTGATATCACCTATCTCCTGATCTTCAGAGACCCAAAACCCTAGGTAAGTCATCTTGCTTTCTTTAATTTTCATTTTGATTGCTCATGGTAGTTTAGTAGCATTTCATGTTTCATTTTTCTCTACTTGCATATTGCATTCATCATATTACATATTTAGTTTAGAAATTAAAATATATATATATATATTCTATATTAGTTCCTATTTTTGAGTTTTTATTTTGATGTATATGGAAAAAGGGTGATAGAAACACCCTAGGTTT
Source organism: Picea engelmannii (assembly GCA_009831015.1). Taxonomy (NCBI): domain Eukaryota; kingdom Viridiplantae; phylum Streptophyta; class Pinopsida; order Pinales; family Pinaceae; genus Picea; species Picea engelmannii. Next base: position 29,058 of record ML832470.1, on the reverse strand, counting down.
TATGATTGTATGTTTTAGTATGGTATAGGTCAAACCAGGAGATGTTGCAGTTCTCATGCACTCTACACCGAGTACATTTCCCCAAGTAGGATCCATATGTTATCCCCATTTCTTAGGGATAACTAAGGAGATGATGTCTTGAGGCCCTCAGGTTGCATACATGGAGTACTGAGAGGCATATGGCTGACAATGTCCACTTTCACAGACATAGGCCACCTCACCACCATAGATAATAGGTTCATGATGAGGGTATCCACCACATCAACTTACTTTTGTAATACATTGGATCTTTATCCATGAGGTACAATCCAGGTATTATGGTTTGTTGCATTTAAAACTTCTTTTGATTATGTAACATTTGCTTGGAAATTATGTTATTTTCCTTGTTTAACCTTGGTGGTTGAAATTGCACCTTACTAAGTGGTCACCCTTAGGGATACGTTTTCTACTAGAAGGTCCCCTTTATAGGTCATCTTACCTTTCTCGAACATACTTTCCACTTTCCACACTCCATCCCCTCATCTCCTTATCTTTTGGGATTTTCGGGTGTACTAGACCAATAAGGGATTGTCCCTAATTTCATGGGAAGAAGGGGTTGAAGGACCAAATGGAATGTATATGGAAAAATATAAAATCCATAATATGAACCTTCTATATGCTCACCCAAAAAGTTCTTGAGAACAATAAAATATTTCTCCTTAAAAATCAAATACTTGCAAAAGAAAACACATGCGTATAAATGTCCCACTTATTGAGGGATCTACATAAGTATGTTACAAGCTAGACTATACCCCTATGGCACTCTTTGTACCTCTCCCTTCAAGTGAAATCATGGTACTTCTACTCAATCTTATCAATCATCCCATAGGGAGTACCAAGTGTTTGGGCCTTAATTAACTAATGGAAATAAATGGGCCTGGAAAAAGGATGCATTGAAAACGAAGGTGCAACACACCCTCTACAAAGGCTAAAATCAATGAGACACTATGATCCCTTATATGCCATGAACCCTATGAACAAAATTATTTACCCCATCCATGTTACGTCCATGTGACCTAGAGAGGGATCCACTAGGGAAAGACTCCTAAACTTGAGGTATGATTCACCCAATACATCACATTTAGCACTTGTTTAGTTTGATGAGGTGGATTTTGATGCACATGCTTAGGGGGATATTTATTGATTTGATTTACTTATTATGATACATTTGACTCGAGATCCTTGGAGGGAATATGTTGATTATTTTGGTTGGTTTTCATTGATGTCAACCCTTGAAGAAAGTTCAGTAGCACAAAGGTTTGGGTAATGGACCCAAGTTTGTTTGATGTATAATGGTATGAATTTTAATATATTTTAAGTTAAGACTATTCTATATGATAGTACATGTGATTCCATTTATGGTGGTATCTGGAACTTCACATAACTCCCAACGGTTAGAGAGTTATGGCCATGTGAAGTTGGAGAACTCTCATGAGTCATCTAGAATCCCCAAAAGGTCAAAGTGGTCAAAGTGGTTGCAAAGAAGAAATTATTTAAATAATAAAGGAAAGTGATGGGTGTACTATAAGTCAAATTGATTTACAAAATAAACTATTTAAATAATAAAGTTAATGGATAAATTACTAAGTGGACAAGTGTTTAGAAGTGGGTTAGCCCTAAAATAAGGAAAGTGGTTTAAGATGGTTATAAGGTAACCCATTGAGGAAGCTACATAAAAGTATAAATAACAGGCAAGGGTATCTCATTTAATTACAGTTGATAATATTGAATATCTACAAGTGACTGAGGTAAGAAAAGGATATCTAAGGATAATTTCAGAGGGAAGGTGATGTAAAGAAATCCGAAATTCAAGGGAGGATAAATTATTTTTATGATGATTTCTAAGGTATGTTATTTACAGTTCATCTCACCATTTTGGAAATAACTTTGTGTATAGAATGATTCAAAACACTAAATATGGAGGTTGTTGAGGAAACATATCCAAGTATGTTTGATAAAAAGTTCAACTTATGGGTCTTTGTATTTTTGTAGTTACACTTCGTGGAAAATAGGGTTTGTGGCTAGTCTTGGAACTAGTCTAAAACATGTGTTTCGGGTAAAAATGTCATAACTTCTTCATAACAGATCCAAATTCAGTAAGACCAAATGTATTGGTTAGATTACCATCTTTAGTATTCTTTATACTATTTTCAAATCTATACAACAAATATTAAGTGTGGGACATGCTCTACATGTTCGCTCTCTGGAATAAGCTAGAATTCAATAAGGTATGGAATGTTTTCTATAAATCCTTTTCTGAGAGGTTCCAAGTAGTGAAACCTGGAGGAATTGCATAAACGTAATTGAAGAACATTGTGTATTATTTTCATATCTTTATTCATTATAGGTACATAGTTATGATTATTTCAACTTAGGGTTGTTAACTAATCCAAAATTAGTCACGTGAGACCAAAATAAAGTTTGATGAAAATGAGAGCCTCTTGTTGTTAAAGTTAAGGAAGGTTTGAAGGTATGTGATAATATACACCAGGTCTATTACAGAGTTACAAATCAGATTTGGATGATGAAATTGATGAGTGATTCTTGTTGAGGTACATGTTCGATACATGTTTGAGACAAGTAGCTGATGAGTTAGCACATACATGAGGTTTATAGTTGATCATGTTGGTACATCTTGATGATTCATAGTTGATGAGTAGATGATGCATGATTGGTACGTACTTGTTACATGGTTGGAGGCACTTGTTAGTAGTATTGTTGACACATGGTTTATGGATGATGTAGCATATGTCTCTTGGTATATTATTATAAGAACATATTGATCTTGGTGATGTTTATGAGTTGTTGTTTTATGATTGGTTGATGCACATATTGGTGATATTGTGCATATGGTTGAGAGTTGTCTTGGCGATTGATCTTGGTGAGTATATATGATTTGGTTGATAATATTGATAAAACATGTTGTTGTGATAGGTTGTTTGGACATGTTATTGTGGCAGGTTATTTGTATAGGTTTGGTGCATGGTTGATGCATTTGTTTATGGTATAGGTTGAGGTACAGGTTGATGTATGGTACATGTTGGCTCAGGTTATTGGTACATGTTGTTTGGTGTAGGTTGATTGGTACATATTTACAACAATATATCTCAAATTGATAGTGTGACAGTGGTTCCATCATTATACTTATATTTTAGGGTGGTTGGACAGGGAAAGGACAGGTGGTTGTAGCCACCTTCTGGTTGTAGCTAGAGAACATAGGGGGTTGTAGCCTCCATCTGGTTGTAGCCAGAGAATTGGGGAGTTGGAGCTTCTCTTAGGTTGTATCCTGAGAAACTAGGAGTTTGGAGCCGCCTTCCAGTTGCAGATGGAAAACAAAGGAACTTGGTGCTTCCAATGAATGTAATTCTTAAAGACATATAAGAAAAATCATTCTATGGTTTTCTCTCACTTTGCGTTTCCATGTAAAAACACTGGTGTACTATGTATGTGTATGATTTCTCATTTGTTTATTGCTTATTTACTATGCAACTATTGGATGCTAATGCTACCTATATATAAAACTTGCATTTTATGGTTAAAAAAGATTAAATTTCTCTATTAATGATTCACCCCCGCTCTCAGTAATCCAACAATTGGTATCAGAGCTAGCTCCTTCAGAAATCAGTTTAACCACTGGAAGGAGATCACAGATTATTCTGAGAGTGGAGTACCATTGTTTAATGGTTGGAATGGGTTAAAGTATGAGATATGGAGAAGAAGCACAAAAGTATTTTTACAAGACAGGTGCATTATATTTGGCTATCAGTCATTACAGGATATGATAGTTCAAAAAGGGAAAAGACTGTAGCCAAAAAGGAATTGAAGAAGAATAAAAAAATAGCAATGGATTTCATCTGGGAAGGATTACCTAATCAGGTAAGAGAAAATGTTGGTGAATGTTCATCAGCCAAAGAACTTTGGGATAAGTTACATGACATATATTATTCACCCATCTCAGATTCAGAAAATTCCAAAGAAGATCCAGGTACAAATCAAGAAGAAATATGTTCACCATGTCAAACAGATTCAGAATATGAAGAGTATATAATCAGTAAAGGTATGTTGTTTTGATCTAATTGTGAAAAATGAGGACATATTGAAATAGAATGCCATGAAGGAAATGAGACAGAAAAACTAATTGAAAAATAAGACAATTATGAAGAAGAATTTATTAGTGATTTAGATGAACTAAGAAAAGAAAGAGAAGAAAAAAATTCACTCAAGAAATAATTGATGAAACAAAAGGAAAGCATTCACATTTTTTAAGAAGCCAAACAGATCATCGAGAACTTAAGAACTCATTTAGAATAAGCCAGAAAGATCAAAGAAAATATTCAATATCAAAAGAAACATTTGGAAGACAACATTGCAGCATAAAAGGAAGAAGCAGAAATGAGAGAGAATATATTAACAGATCATCCTAAGGAAAGAACTAACTATCTAAGCTAGCTTGAGGCAGAGTTTGGTCAAGAAGAGAAAGGACTTGAAGAAGCGAAAATAACATAAGAAGTCATGAAGTATAAGATAATGAAGAAAGAAGAAGAGGTTGAGAAGCTTGAAGAAAAAGTTGTCACATTGAGAAGTAAAATCATCAAGCTCGTCAAGAATGTTGAAGAGACAGAAACATCCACATCAATTATAGGGAATGAAGAGAAGCACTCTAGGTTGCTAGAAAAGAAGAATGAAGAAAATAGAAAGATTTATGCAGATGTACTTACAGGAAGGAATCATGGTGAACCAAAATCTAAGAAAACTATTGAAGATACATGTTCAATACACAAAGAAGCTTCAATAATGATCATGATCAGTCAAGGGAGAAAGTCAGAAGGAATACACCACAAATAAGATCATTCACTCCCACATATGAAAATTTATTTTATGATCATTGTTTTTATTGTACTAATTTTGGACATAAGGTTGTAGATTGCAGGGATTATAAAGGAAATGTTCAAGAAAGAAATTCCTATGTGGCCCCACATGACATTGAATGTTACAAATTTCATAACTATGGACACATATCTAGTGATTGTAGAAGCATGATCGATACTTCCATGAAAGAGAACATTGATATCAAATATAAGAAAGTATGGATAAGAAAACATGAAGAACATATGAACAAAGACTAGGTCCCAGAGATCGCAATATTATAAATAAAATGAGATGAAGAAAATTCTACAAAGAAAAGGAAAGATGTCAGATACAAAAAGGTTTGGAAAATAACAGAAAGAAAAGAAGGACAGATAAATAAGGAATAGATTCAAGAGATTGTACTTTCAGGCATTGTAGTGAAAGATGGATCCATTGACAAAAGGAAAAAAGTCATAGATCAAAGAGATGATGAATCTACCAATGAAGATGACAATGAATACACATCAGAGATGGAATTGTTCTGATCCATATGGCTTAGAGACTTTGACATAATATGAATAATAGATAGGGGGAGTCTATGCGGTAGTTGAGAAAGACCATAGAACCATCCTACGAGCAACTTGCAGAGTTTGAGTAGACATATTTAGTACATTCAGTTATCCGAAGTACAATATGATAGATTAATCAGTTGTAGTAGTACTTCATGATAGTACAGTGACATATGAGTGAAAATTATGGATAGTTGTGTAGTAGAGTCTTGGATAGTATGGACAGAGGTGGATTTGTAAGAACACTTAGCAGGTTTGGAAATATATATGACGATGGATGAGAGCATGGATTCCAAATTGAAAGATATTTTTTGGACACATGCAATGCATACAATAGTTCACATTCAAAATAGAGTAATGCTCAGAAACAACAATGACAAAAATCCCTACGATATATGGAAATGAAGACCAACAAATGTGAAGAAATTCAGGGTATTTGGAAGCAAATGCTACATCAAAAGAGAAGATGGCAAAATGGGAAAGTTAGACTCTCATGTGGAGAAAGGAGTACTTATTGGTTACTCAAGTACAAGGAAATCATACAAGTGTTACAATTTGAGATTGCACAAAGTCGTGGAAAGCATCAATGTAACAATTGATGGAACAGGTGGACGGGAATCAAAGGAAGAAGAAAATGAATCAATGGAACATCTTTATAAAGAAGAAGAAAAGTATGAAGAATAAGTAGAAGAGGAAGATGAACAAGATCCGAAATAAGTAGAAGATAAATTTCAACAAGTGCCTCCAAGGAGACCTAGAAAACGAGTAGAAAATAATCATCCTTCAGATCAGATTATTGAAAACAAGGATGCAAGAGTTGATACTAGAAGAAGAATTTGTTCACCGTAACAAATGAACCTCGCATTCTTATCTATGATTCAACCATACAGTTTTGAAGAGGCCAGCAAGGATGAATTCTGGAATAAGGCCATGGATGAAGAATTGGATCAAATAAAGAAGAATAACACTTGGGAATTAGTTCCAGGACCAAGAATAATAATGTGATTGGCACAAAGTGGGTTTTCAGAAATAAATTGAATGAAAATGGACATGTTACAAGGAACAAAGATAGATTGGTATGTAAAGTATACTCACAGATTGAAGGAATCGACTTTGAATAGACATTTTTCCCAGTTGACGGAATGGAAGGAATCTAATTTCTTTTATCTTATGCATGCTACAAGAATATTAAAGTGTATTATATGGATGTGAAATCATATTTTCTAAATGGGGAAATTGAAGAAGAAGTCTACATTGAACAACCAGAAGAATTTCAGTTTTCAAATAATGCGGATTGCGTGTGCAAATTGAAGAAGGCCTTGTTTGGTCTAAAATAGGCTCCTGGACCATGGTACTCTAGACTAGATAAATATTTACAACATGCAAGGTTCTGAAAAGTAAGTGTAGACAACAACCTCTACATCAAGGTAACTCAAGATAGTATTTTATTAATTCAAGTTTATGTTGATGATATTTCTTTTGGAAGTAATGATGACAAGTTAATCCAGTAATTTACAAAGGATATGCAAAATGAATTTGAAATGGCATTACTTGGATAACAATCCTTCTTTCTAGATCTTCAAATACATCAAAGAAGCCAAGAAAATTTTATTTCTCAAACTAATTATATCATAGAAATTCTAAAGAGGTTTGGAGTGGAAGATTGCAAACCGGTTACCACTCCTATGAAAACCAGTTGCAAGTTGAGAAAAGATGATTATTAAAAGTCTACAGACCACATGTAATATAAGTCAATGATTGGCAACTTACTATATGTGACAACATTGACCAGATGTAATGCAGGCAGTTGTACATGTGGCACGATTTCATGCAACACCAAAGGAATCACATGTATTAGTAGTGAAGAGGATTTTTAGATATCTCAAAGGAAAAAAAGAGTTTGGATTATGGTATCCAAAAGGAAATGATCTATCACTTATTTCCCACACAGATGCAGATTGGGTAGGTTGCATTGATGACTGATGAAGCACCAGTGGACCAGCGTTCTACGTGGGTGAGTGTTTAGTATCTTGGCTAAGAAAGAATCAATCATCAATATCTTTATCTACAGTCGAATTAGAGTATAGTGCAACAACAAGATGTTGTACATAGGTTCTATGGATGAAATAGAATTTGACATATATACAAGTTGAGTATGATGATCCCATTCCAATCTATTGTTGTAATACAAGTTCCATCAATATCTCAAAGAAACTAGTGATGCACTCCAAGATGAAGCACATTCCAATCAAGCATCACTTTCTATGGGAATAGGTTGCAGAGAAGAACATATGAGTTGAATATGTGGGCACAAAAGAACAAGTGGAAGACATATTTACAAAACTA
>ML832470.1:0-11025 GCA_009831015.1 Picea engelmannii | reverse complement strand
AAGAGATGATACCTGAGTTGGTCCCCATACATCTGTATGCACAAGCTCTAACCTTTCATTCTTCTTTTCTTTTCCAACTCTGAGAAATCTGACTCTCTTTTGTTTTCCATAAACACAATGCTCACAGAATTCCAAATCAATTTTTTTAAGATCTGACAACAAATTTATTTTGTGAAGTATCTGCATACCCTTCTTACTCATGTGTCCCAGGATATGATTCCATAGTATTGTATCCACTCCTATAGAAGCTAAAGATATAGAAGAGTCAGTATTACCAGTACATAAATAAAATGTACCTACCTTCTCTCATTTTTCTATCACCAATGATCCTTTGATGATCTCCCATGTCTTATCTATAAATATGGATATACAACCTTCACTTGCCAAATTCCCTATTGAAATTAGATTTTTTCTTAAATATGGAACATGTCTTACCTCTTTCAACAACCATTGGTTTCCATTGCGTTGCTTTATTTTTACCTTTCCCATTCCAACAATTTTGCATGGTGCATCATCACCCAAATGAACCTGTCCAAAATCACCTTGAACATAATCTAGAAAATGTTTCCTATGGGGTGTGGCATGAAATGAACCCCTTGAATCTACTACCCAAGACTCAAAAATATTATCTACAAAAAGAATCAAAGCATCTTGTAACACATCACCTGTTACATTTGCTTCCTGATTTCTCTTCTGCTGTCCATCTCTTTGTTTCTTTGGAGCTCTGTAGTCTTTCTTTAGATTCCCTTTCTTCCCACAACTCCAACACTCTATCTTTCCAATTCTGGATTTGGATCTGCCCTTCCTAGAATTCCCACAGTTCCTGAAACTCTTTCCTCTATCCTTTTGTCTTCCCCTGTTCTCCATGTTCAACGCATTACCTGATGTCTCACTTGTGATTTTATGTTGCATTTCCTCACTAAGGATAACACAAACAACATCATCAAATTTTAAAGTATTTGAACTAGAGACAGAGTTACTTACAGCCATGACCAAGCCATTCCGGCTTTTTGGCAATGAGCACAAGATTAGAAGAGCCCTAACCTCATCATCAAAGTCCATTTTTACAGAACTTAGTTCATTAGTAACCGTATTAAATTCATTTAAATGATCTGCAATAGACCCACCTTATAACATCTTCATATTAAATAATCTCTTCATTAGAAATACCTTATTAGACACCGAGGGTTTTTCATACAGTTTAGCCAATGCGTCCATAAGATCCTTCGTTGTCATTTCTTTCGAAATATTGAAAGCCACCGACGCCTCCAAGCTCAGCCGTATCGTTCCTAGAGCCTTTCTGTCAAGAATCTCCCATTGTTTGTCCTTCGTATCCGCTGACCTCTTTGTTATTTCTCCCAATGGTAGGAATAGATCCTTCTGATATAAATAGTCTTCCATCTGCATCTTCCATAACTGGTAGTTTTGGCCGTTAAATTTCTCGACCCTAAACTTTCCATCTTCCGACATTGCTCCCACTTGAACCAAGAACCCTCTTTTCCTGCGAGTTACCTTTCTCTATGATACCAGTTGTTAGAAAAACAGGACCGCAGAGAAATAAAATAAAACAAATGCGGAAACAAAACATAGAAGATACACAATAAAAGAGAGACACATATTTATGTGGTTCACCCAATGTGGGCTACGTCCACCAGAGAAATTGCCAGGTCCTTGTTTTATTATTATCCAGCAAATGAAGGGATACAACCTACAACAAAACCTGTTGTAACTTCCTCTTCTTTCTCTCACAATATCCTCTCTCAGAATACAATACTCACCATAATGCATAGATGCAATACCTTTCCCTCATAAAAGAGGGTTTCCTTCTAGGGAAGAAAACCCTAACATAATCTCTATCGTTAGATCTACGACCTTATAATGAACGGTCCAAATTTACAATGAAATTACAATATACATTTACAAGGCAATTTTTCCTTCAGGGGCTTTGCCCCCGAACCCTCGTTGGGGGCCTGCTTTCCCCCAGACCCCCCAGCCGGGGGGATAGCCCCCCCAGACCCCGCAGAGGGGGTACACCCCCTCTGCACTCCCCCATGTGGAAGAGTGTACATACTTCTGGGGTGTAAATACTTCATGGGGTATAAACATGGATGAAAGTAAAAGACCTCTGAATCAGGAAGATAATCAGGCTCCACAACCAACATCACAGTGGATTGAAGAAAAGAGAGATAGTTGGCACTTCTATTTTTTGGTCTTCTTCCAAATGATCGGGGCATAATTTGACCACAAGCCTATCTTGTTTCACAAGGGGCACTTTACATAGTATTTCGATTGGAAAGTTGTGGTGAGGGCTTCCCTTCCTTTTATAATCTGAAAAAGTGTTACCCATCCTTGATTGTATGTGAATTCACATAATTAATCTTCTTGGATAGTTAGTTAAGGATGTGGGAAAAATTCCAAAGGATTTGTGAATGTTTCATAATGTGGTTGATTGTCAGCGCTACCATCTAGGTCAAGGTTGTCTCTCAATCTTGACACGAGGAAATTCCTTCCACAAGTTAGTGGGAGAAGGATATTGTGAAAATATTATCAAGAAAGGTCAGTTAGGATACATTATTATGGTATTGAGAAAACATTAGTTATCACCTAGAGTGATAATGGAGAAAAATGGTCCCCGTAGCCCATGGAATGGTCTCTATAACCATGGCATAGTCTTATGACTATGGAGGTAGTATGAGTGACTACATGGATACTCATAGTGTGATATGTGTGATTATGGCATGGTCTTTGTGACCATAGTATAATAAACATGAATATAGTAATGACACTTGTAGCATGGTCTGTGTGACCATGACATAGTCTACGAGACTATGATGGAGATACTTGGAGAATGATCTACTTGATCATGGCATTATCTGAGAATAATTGTGTAACTTGTGTGACTAGGATGATGCTATCTGTAGCATGGTATGCATGACCATGACATGGTCTGAGGACCATGGCTTAGTCTGCGTGGATTTGAGGACCAGAGGATAACATATTGGTGAATACCTCCTTATCTAAGAGGGAGTGTTAATGTTTCAACATCGGGTTGACATTCTCCCAAGATTGGTCATGGTAATTTGACCAATGTATAATGGCCCTAGCATAGTATTCAAATGACATAAGACTCAAAGTGTGTGGCTTTCAACATATGAAAGGATAGAGATTCTTATTGTTTCACATATGGAAACTTGATTAGGAAGAATTGTCCTTGTAGTCACAGAACACTCTGTTGAGTACATGACAACCGCAGGACCCTTAGTGTGCATATTGAAGAAGGATTTATATGGATTAAAGTTTCCACCCAGATCATGATATGGCAGGATTGACAATTTTCTAATGATCTTAGGATTTAAAAAAAGAATTAAAGATCCTAACCTTTACTTTAAGGTTGTGGATGATGGTCTGATAATACTATTGCTATATGTGGATGACCTATTTCTAACAGGTGTGGAAAAGATCATCTTAGAGTGTAAGAGAAAAACTGGTTGGTAAGTTTTATATGAAATATATTGGGATTATGCATTACTTTTTGTGTCTTGAAGTATGGCAGAGACAGGATGAGATCTTTCTAAATCAAGGGAAGTATGTAGTGGAAATATTGAAGAGGTTCAGGATGTTGGATTGCAAGGAAATGGATACACCTATGGCATCAAATATGAAGTTCCTATAGAATACGACTTCATAGACTATGTATGTTACTTTATATAAGAATATGGTGGGTTCATTGATGTACTTGATGAAAATGAGATTGGATATATGTTTTGAACACCATGAGACAATATATGGATATGCACATGAGTGTTCATTTGGTAACAACAAAACATGTGGCAAGGTACCTTAAGGGTACATTGGATTATGGTCTTAGGTATGTGACATACCATGATTTCAGGTTATATGTATATTCAGATTCATATTGGACCAGAAGAATTCTTGATCGAAAGAGTACTTCGATATATTACTTCAGTCTAGTCTCTAGTATGGTTTCATGGAGAAGCGAGAAGCAATTATGTGTAGCACTTAGTACTGCTAAGGAAGCATATGTGGCATGTTGGATGTATCGGATAAACTGGGTTCTACCTTAGTTCTCCAACAAAACCCTTTTCACCATTGGCCCTTCTGGTAAACCAAAAGGATGCACTGTGCATGGATTTCACAATGCAGTCTCACCCAAGATGGTTTATGGGTGAATATAGGATGTAGATATTTGTATTCATGTAAGGGATTGGGGATGTTCCTTTTTACTATTGTTTTACTTTAACATGAATTCTACCATAACATTCATCATATCTATTACTTTATCCATTCAATGATATACATTTTTCATTACTATATTGGTTGACATTGTAAATAAACACTAAAAGATGCATTCATCTAACTATTCATTCATTATAAAGAATATAAAATAACACATCACACAGAAAGACACCATTTTTACGATGCTTCACCCCCTGGGCTACGTCCACAAAGAAGTTTTTCTTATTTATTTATTCTTCAACAAATTAGTGTTGCATTAATTACATCATAAGCTATGACTAGTGTATGTGAGGTTGACCAATGCCACACCAAGATCTACAGCTTGTGAACTGACCCTTATTTATACTCCATAGTTCTCCACTAGCTCCTCAACTATAAAACAAAATACTGAGCATATCAAATATTCAAGACTCAAAAAGGTTATTCAAAAGTAAGTTATTTTCTCTCAAAAAGGACACCAAAAGACACCTCAATCTACCTCACACATGTCCTATTTAAACTAAAAAATGGGTCAAAACCCTTACATTATGACTTAAAAACCCTAATTATAAGTGAACTCCATTTTTCCACTTTCTAACTTCATTACATGCGGTTGGCCTTCGATCCAACTATTCCTTGCATTGATCTCCCTTCTTTCTTGGTGTGTTTCTTCCTTTGCCCTTTGTCGCATTGGTCTTCATTATTTTCTAGCATGCTCTATTTCCGTTCGTCCATTATGCCTCACTTCCTCCTCTTAATCCCAAAATTTCCTTCTCCAATAGGCCCCCGACACTAACCTAAGGCTCATCCTAAGCCACTCAGGCTGTGTGTGCCTTGTTCAATACTTTCTACAATTCCTGTAATTTCTTGGCTAGTTCATCTCCCTTTTCCTTCATCCACGGGTTATTTTATGTGAGGGTCTCAACAACCTACATTGTAACATGATCCTTCAACACTTGTATACTTTCTCAGTGCACCTATTCCATTCTAGATTTCTCTCTTTCCAATGTTGTTATCATTTTTTATTCTTTCTCTTGTATGGGCTCCAACTAAGCCTATCTAGTCTTCCTTTCCTCCTGGATGTTATTCACTTATATATGCAAGTTCTTCTTCTCCTGTGCAGCCCACATCTCTCTAAAATAGGAATTTTCTTTTGTGTCTCCTTGAGATCTTAGTCTGTTGTATTCAACTTTTCTTCTTTATTATCCAACTTCTAGATCCTTTCATCTTATTCCAAGATTGTCCAAAGTTGTGCGGTCCTTTCATAAATTTATGTTATCTCTTTAACCTCCAGTGCAATGTGATATCTTTTTTCTGTGGATTGTTGTTCTCTTTTCGTTATAACTTCTAGTGGGGTAGTGGGTGTTATTTTTTCTACTAATTCTATTATTTTTTTCTTGTACCCATCCATCGCCTACATGATATTTTCTAGCTTCTCTTCTACACTCATTTCCCCTTCAAATGTGCTCTCTGTAATTGTATGGAAGACTTCTTCAATTCTTTCCTCCAATCTATCTATGTGACATTTTTATTATTCACATTCTTGTCATACCTCTGTGATAATTTTCTCCAACACTTCCTTTGCTTCCATGGTTATCTCTAGGTCTGTGGAATCTGTCCTTGCCCTGGATTGAACCTCTTGCGCTACACTCATATGAAACTTATATAATGATATTTTTGGTATCCTTGACAATACCAACTCTATATTCTCAACATTATTAAGTTGTGTCTATGCCAAGTCCTCATTTATTTGTAGAATGTCTCTATTAAGGTTAAACTTTTCATTGTCCAAGGTTGTAATCTATATTTTTGTCTCCTCGTTCCACGCTATTTTTTATTGTGTTGCACCTTTAGGTTGTGACTTAGTAAACTGTATTTGTTCTAATACATGCCTAACCTCCATCAATTCTTTCATTATCCTTTCCCTTTGTTTTTTCACCTCCTCATATTCTTCTGCAGCGGGATATTGTACTCTCTTCGCAATCGGTTCTGCATCATCCTCTGTTATGGTATATTCAGGGACTTCCTTATGCACTTTAATTTTCTTGTGCACTACACCTATCTATACAAACATTCTTTTTGGTGTCCTTGACTTTGTTGGCTCCATTTTTTTTGGGGTATTGATGGGAATTATATATGCACTAAAAACACACTAAAAACCCTCAATTAAATTGTCAACCCGGGGTAAGTAAACTTAGAGTTGTAGAAAAATATATGCAAGGTAGAAGGGTTGGTAGTAGTATATTATAACTAAGGAAGTGGATATCTAAGGGATAATCTATTCAAGCAAATTTATCTAATGAGAAAACCCTACTAAGAAAATTTAAAATATGTAACCTAAGTACTTTTGGGCCAAGAATCGATGGATAGTTCTAGAAAAACAAGTGAAAACCCTACTTGAAGAAAACTAGTTCAATCACGAGAATAAACAAAAGAAACTATTTAAGCATAACAATAAACAAATAGCAAAAGAAAACTACTTTAACTAGCCTACAAAAATTCTCTTATCACTCCAAGAAACTCTTTGGGGTTGTAGGCCAAAGATTCTTGGTAACTTAAAATATGAATAGGTTTATGATTATATTAGGATAAAATTGGATAACTCACCTACATAATCGGATGAGACAGTGCTTTCAAGAATCAATGATCATATGAATAACATAACAGTGGATGAAGAATACTATACTTACTAACCAGATCACACATGTGATGGGTCGGAAAAGATAGTGCAAGTATCACTATTAAATCAATCTTATGAGTTGACCAATGAGATGAAAATCATTGTCAACTAAGAAAAACTTGAATCAAAGTGAAGATTACTATTAAATCAAGCTATGAACTGACTAATGAGATTTCATTCATATTGCAGTTAAGATAACTTGAATAAAATCATAGAAGAAGTAAGAAATGACAATCTGATATTAATAGAGAAAGAAGACTGTGATTTGTATTACATATCTATGACAACCTATCACAAAGAAGCATGGTATTGTATCCATAATTAAAACCTCATTCCTACGACTGAATCCCCCCTCTGTTTATCTCATATCCTTAGCTTTATAGTTTTACAATAAAATATTCAGATCCTAGAAGAATGGATCAAACTTGCTAAAGATAGAAAGTCAAAACATTTTTTTACAAAAAGAAAGGAGATGAACCTAGAAAATAGGTCAATTCCTTATTTCATGGTCTTCATATCATCTAGAAACTCTGTGCTATGCAGAAAAGCCTTCCAAGGCTATTTGATATCGTTTGGTGAAGATAAATTCGAATTTTCCAAATATAGATAAAACACTGATTCATTGCCCCTCAAAATAGGTGTCAAATCAACTTGAACACCTCCTCTAACTCCTTTTCATCAAAAGTGGATCTTAGATTGGACATTATAATTCAATATCTATCTTTAGAAAGCGTTTTCAAGAGATTTGGCTGAGTAAAACTTCGATCTGGGCAAAAATACACCTTCGCTGCCTGTCTCAGGTTTCACCAACTATTTTGTCTTAAGATTTTCTAATTAGCTAGTGAAAGATCTACTTTTCATCAGCTAACTGGTTATAATTTCACCTCTTATGCTGGTGAAAGTTTTTTTTTATCTTTATGTAGGTGTGTTATTCTTTGTTGAAAAAGATCTTCATCATTTTTAATTTCGCTAGATGACATCTTTACAACATTATCAAAGGACAACTTATTTTTGCAAGATGAAAGCATTTCATCAGAAAAGAATTGAGAATCTACAATATCTTCATTTGCTACATTAATCTGACATTTTGTTTCTCGTAAATGATTGACTTTGTGACCTGTAAGCCCTTAAGCCACCACCTTTAGATCTAATAATTCGCTCTATGGGAGATGTAGTTTCTTTAAAAGGATCTCTTTACTTGCAATACATAGAGATCATGACGAATCTTGTTGATTAGCTTAGGAAGTCGTCTTCTCCAAACATTCAGAATGGTAGACATGCCTTCAAGATAGCACAGCAACAACAGAGAGAAACTCTTGTGATAAAAGCTTTGAGCAAATGGCGCAAGTTTGAATCTCCACCTGCGAGAACATGGAAATAAAATGTGTATTTTTGGTCCCAATTCTTTCCACATCTAGAGAAAATCTATCCAAAGAATTGAGCCACCATACTATAACTGAATAAAAAATGTTTGTTGGGCTAATTTGAAATTCCTTTCAAATATGGATTGTTGTGCATCTGATTTTCTCTTGCATTTTCCAAGTTAGATATGACAGGGGAAGTAGATCTTATATAGGCGCTTCACAAGAGAGGGTTCTAAATCCTATAGAATGACAATCCAGGATGAGACGCTTGTTCCAAAGCTCTTTCCCAAAAATGGTCCAAGAGGTTGATATTCCCATGCCCTCCTTCCTGAAAATTGATGTCCAAAATGCATCTCTTCTCTGCATCCATTAATTGATATGTTTTTTTTTATGAAGAGGCGTAGGTACCTACAATTTCGAGTTCTTGTACACTGGAACTCCATATGAATTGACAAAGGGATTGTTGTTTTTCTGTATTTGATACCGTGGCAATCTTTACCTACATGTTCATTCCTTCTCGTGGTCTGATATCTGCAAATGAAAATCCTTAGACAACTGTACAATCATAGCCAAAGTTCGACTTCCATTCTTTCTCCTCGTGCACTGTACAATCAAACAATGCATGGACAGATCCCATATTTGACGAAAATCTAGATTTTAGAATCTTTACAGATTGTGAGGTTTTATTAGGTAAAATAAATGAGATTGATATCATCTTAGTGCTGGGATTTGATGACTTGAAATGTGGCATAAATTGTGGCTTGCAGAATTAGCTTGATTCGTGTCTCTCCAATCCTCCTCATCTGTCAGCTCTAAATCACTTGTTTGACAAACCATACCAGCAGATAACAAATTCTGAAACCTGGATACCCTGAACAAAATTTGATAGCTGGCTTGAAAATGTTTGACACCTATTCATTGGAATGGTCTCGAGTTTGGGAAATAACTTGGTGTTGTCAACTCATAGCTTGTGAATCAAGCATATGGTCTTATGTCAATTTGTTGCAAGACTCATAACTTATCTCATGGCTTAGTTTATTGCGGGCTTGACACATGGACTAGTTTATTTGTTTATTTGTGGCTTGACTTATGGGCCTTCAATATTTTGTTTGAAGCTAAAAACTATTAAAAGCCATAAACCCTAGAGACTTTAGGCATATAAACAAAGGATTTGTAAGAAAAATAATCAAGCAAGAGCTTGATGAACACTATGGAGATTAATATACTGGCAAAGAGACTAAAGAAAATGATAAATCAGTTAAAGAGTGATGGAAATACTCATCAAAATACCAGTGCGTTTTTTATCGCTAACAACTAGCTCCAACTGGGATGGAGACCTCCCTGCGAGGTTTCCAATAACCTAGTAGTTCTAGTCGCCTTATATGTTTGGCTATGGAGTCATCTGACCTATGCAATTGTTCCTCTACAAACCTGTAACTTGCATGTAGCCTCTTGCTTATTCATGAAATCAACAACTGAAAAAGATCTAACTGCTCGTATGGTGAGCTTATTCCTCTGCCTACTCCTACACTAACCAACTGTACTGCCTCTTATCAAGTGAAGTAATGCTTCCAATGAAGCCATGTAAGGAACAAATTTACTGACATCATTATAGATCTTGACCCGAAAAACAATGGAAGCCATATCATGAAAAAATGAGGTTTGAACAGATGATAAAGACAATCTTCTTCTGACATTAATATTTTAACATCTATGATGCTCATAGACTCCAAATAGTCAACAAAAGGATCATCAAATTCACAAAGAAATACCTCTTTGGATTGCTGATCTAGACTTTTTAGCTCCTTGCCTTCTTCTTCATATCTGCTGCAAAATTTCAGTCGCTGCAAATATTGAAACTGAGAGACACCCTTAGGATTTGTTGTAGATTCAAAACTGTCATACGCTAATATAAAAATCTGTTCATTTTTCAAGTTTTCAAAGGAGGCAATCTGATCTTTATGACAACCTAAAATAATAGATGCATTTGGTACCATGTTTAAAGCATATATATGATGGTTAACATACTGAAGATCATTAATATATCGGTTATAATGAAATATGTTCCCTACTACGGTAAGATATTGATAGCTATTATTAACCACAACGTGCATACATCTCTAATCATCTCTTTGCTGAAAAGTAAGACTAGATGAAATTTTAGTAATCAAAAATCCTTCACGAGAATTAAAGACTTCTTCCTCATCCTTATATTTATCAAATATGGGAACATCAAGAACAATTTCAAATGATAGAGATGAAGATTCTTGCATAGATTCATCAACAATAGGATCTTGAAATAGATTTAAACAAATATCACCTTTTACCTCATCATATTCATCCTTCTCATCTAACATTGACATGTAAGGTACATAAGGAGAAATATAATCCTCTTGTTGTCTTTCTTGGAGATTAAATGTTTTCTGAAAATCTTGTTCTTCATAGTTACTACCATTTCTCTTGATCTGCAAATCTGAAAATTGTAGGCTAGCTTTACTTATTTCAATGGATATCTGACCAACAGAAAGTTGATCATTTCCATGTGTATCTAGAGAACATTCATCCCATTTATCATCCATTTCTAGTTTATGTTGATGTGAGATAACATCATCATGAAGATCATTAGAGATATGATGTAGATGATGAGGGAGATATTCTTCTCTATTTATATTTTCAACCTGAGAATGCAATTCATATTCTTCACAACAATTATTGAATGCAAACTCATCCGAATAGTACATTTTA
>ML832469.1:64550-75046 GCA_009831015.1 Picea engelmannii | reverse complement strand
GTTGGTGAGCATGCTAATATTGCCAAGAAAATCGCTAAGTCAACTTCCTATTATATAATTGGCATTTTTTCTTATAATTTAAGCCAAAGATCTAATTCAATTCCCTTTTATTCATAGTTGGTTTTATCTTGAGGATGAGATCCAAAGCACATCAGGGATGAGAGGCTATAGGTTATAGGTTCCAATCTAGTCTAAGTCTTGTTATCCCTGATTTCTAGGGATAACTAGGAGATCATGTCTCGAGGCCCACAAGCCCTAGACATGGAGTACCGAGAGTAGGATTGACCTGAGCATGGCCCTGGAGGGCCCATCCTTCTTCTTCTTCATCAGACCTGTCCTGTCAGCAGTAGCAACATCCATCACCATCGGCTTGGACTTGCATTGAAGAAGACTCTTGCTCCATGAGGTAATTGGTCCAGGTATCATGGTATGTGTCATGTTTGATCATTATAACTTTCAGGTATATGCATCAAGTTCCTTACATTTCTAACAACTGTTTGGATCTTACACTAACCCACTTTACCATTGTTGGGGGGATTAACGGGGTGCCCTAACAAGCTTGTACCCATAGGTTTTGGTTAGCCACTAGGGGGGATTTGAAGAGCCATTGTCTGCTCCCACCATATTATCATTTTACATCTTGTCTCCCATTCATCCATCCCATTCCCCTAGTTCGGGCATTAGGATGACCTATTTGAGGGGTTACACTTTTTCCTGTGGGAAGAAAGGGCTAAAGGCCCAAGAGGTAAAAGCAGCTGGTAAGAGATAAAAGACATAGGGAATAAAACCTAGAGATGCCTCGCCCAGGGATCTCCGAGAAGGTAATAAAAGGCCTCTCGATAAGAAACAAAAGGGACCCAAAGAAAATAATAAAACAAGACCTAACCAAGAGGATGGGAGGTCTCATCACGAGTCGGCCCATTATGTTCATAGGTATCTAGCAGTATAACATTGCCATTATCTGGTTACCACACCAGGGCAATGACCCTTGGTTACATGGCCAAGGGAAAGGGGGTCTCATCACGAGCCAACCTTATCATTTCTGCGAAAATACTCCTGGGTAACACTATCAGCTCTGGTCACCACGCCAAGGCAGTGTCCTTTGGTCAGACCTTGTAGTAAAAAAGAAAGAAAAAAGTAATAAATAAAGAAAGAATAAAGGCAATAAAGGGGCTTGGAAAAAACTGCATCCATGACAGGTACAACTCGCCTCCTACAAAGGCACCCACGGATAATACCAGCCCCTAGTCTTCACTGTCTCTGGACATCCTTAGACCATATCACCTCCTGTTACATGGCTTCAATAATGTCCTTTGGAAACTTTCCTCTTCTTATGGATACTGGCCCAATAGGTCATCTTGTCTTTTTCTTCAACTTTTTATAGTAGATCAATGTAATATCTTTGAGCTATTAGAGGATATGCTAGGGGTTTTATGCATGTATTTGATGAAATTAGTGATGAAATATGATTGAAATTGCTATGATCCCGCAGACTAATGAGCCCATGAAGGGCAAAGTTTTTGATGTGATGGACCATGCCCGACGGACAGGTACCAATGGACCGGTACACATGGGGAGATGATTAGCTCAGACCTCCACGGGGCTGAAGAGCCCATCAGATGGTTGTTGGGATCCCATCAGTGGAAGAGACAGGACAATATTATGATGAGCCTTTGCACATGAAGAAAAGAATGACGTTCCACCCAGGACACTTTGGCTGAGCCCAGCCTAGGGGGGATGACCCACTTCAGATCGAACACTTTCCTCTTGATGGACAGGACATCACCCAGGAGATCTAGACGTCACCTTGAGCGTGTGGCAGTTTGATGGATTACTGGCATATGTGGCAGCGTGGAGGAGCCCTAGAAGGGCTAACACCTGACTTCTGGATGCTGGACTAGCCCAAAAAGGGCCAACGTCTCCCTCAGAAGGGCTTGACATCCCACCTTTTGCTCATTTTGTGTCTTTTACTTAGCAGTTAATGTAAAAACGGTGTAATTTTTGTAATTCAGCCTTGTCGGCTGTTTTAATGACCTATTTTGTAAATTAAAGGTCATGGAATGATATATATTGAGGATGTTTTTCCCTCATTTGGACATAACACAACTCACTCTCTTGTGAGATCTTATTTCTTGCGCCCTACTAGGGTAAATTTGGTGTTTAAGTGAGGCGCACTTGTTCTTGGAGGATTTTTCTTGGCATTTATGGCATTTCTCTCAAGGAAGGTTTACAACTAGGGTTTGTTTATGCTTTCTTCATGACATGTAAGTGAATTTTTCATGCAAAACTTCTTAAGTGAAAGGTTGTAGGCTTAATTTCTTACATTTGCTTATTATATTACTGATTTTAAAACCCTAGGTAACAAGCACACAAGTAGGTCATTGCTACATGTCCCCTTGTTGAGAAATAGTTTTCAGCCATTGAAGAAAGAAGATATAGCCTAGCCGTTGCTACACTTGTCTTCCTTTTTTCTGAGCTAGCGTTGAAGTTATAGGTTGAAAAGAGGAGACGACCTAGGCCTAGTTTGACTACACCTAGGGTTTCACCTTCTAGGGTTTGAAGGCCTTGCCTTTGCAACACTTTCTCCCTTAAATTTATACTTTGAGCTAGCCGTTTTGCCAAGTTTATTTAGGGAAGGAGGAAAGAGCATGAGGCCTTGCTTAAGAAACATCGTAGTGAGCCTCTTTCCCCTAGGGTTTTGATTATAGGGCCCTTCCTTTGCAGCACCATAGAACCCTACCCTCTAGTCTCTAGGTTTTTATCCTCTCGAGACCTTGTGCCCTTGTTTTTGACTCCATATACCCTAAGGCACTGGTTAGATCTCCAACGTTGAGCCTCTAGTGTACAAAAACCACCTTTAAAACCCTAAGTTTAAAACCCTAACTAGCATTTAATAACAAAATAAAGGCTGACGTCATAGTGAATATCTCATCTTGACGCAACAAAGGTATAATATAAGCAATTGAATGATGACGTCAAGCATTTATTGAACAATTATTGATTGAATATGTTGTTGGCTTGGTCATTTGGATAGATATTGATGAATTGATGATCTTTCATAGGCTAATTAACAGAACGTTGACTTCATCTTGTATCTATTGCATTGCTTGTTGAATAAAATCAGATAGTTAAAGAAGTACTAACCATTTGAGTTATAGTCTGCAAATATATATTGTGTTGTTATTGTCTTGTTCTGGGCAAGTGTTTTCAACAGGGCCTACACTTCTTTTATTGGCTGATTAGACGGACTATTTGATACCGGTGGTAACCTGTGAGGAGGGAATTCTTAAGACTTGACCTTGTATCCTTTGCCTCTTCAAACCCCAGGTTACCAGGGACGTCTCCCTTGGGATAACCTCCCTAAATAGAAAGAACCTCCCCATCGAGGTGACATTGGGTGGGGAAGGTTCCTGTTACGCCAATTTGTCCTCTATCTTTTAGCCCATGACCTAAACTACAAACTATGCTATAACATATTGGCGTCATTGTCGGGGAACAATGAGTCAATTATCCTCAGACGACAAACCTTTTTGGTAAGCCTTGCCTCAGAGCCTTAGTTTACAAGCTTACCTGGAAACTCCACTAGGGTGTTTTCCCTTTTATTTGATGATTTCAAGAAAATCATCTGGAGACTCCACAAATAGCTAATGACGACTCGTAGTGGACGTCAGTATATACCTTCATCTACTACTATGACCTCCACAAATCCTGTCACCCCTGTAAGTTCTCCCAAATGGTCTCATAAAGAACTCTTTGGTCCTTTAATCTTACCTAACACCCAAGGGGGGTTACATGATCTACCCAAGAAGGTCAAGTCCTGGATACCTAAGTTTTCAGGGGAAGATGGATCCTATGGAAACTCTCATTGGAACGAATTATGTGATGCGTTCGAGTTTCACCAATCCGAACAAGAACACCCCGATGTATTTTTAAGGCTCTTTGTGAGCTCACTCATCGGAAGTGCCAGAAGATGGATTAACAAACTACCAAAAGGAATCATTAAAACCCCTCAAGATATTGAACAAGCCTTCCAGAAAGATTGGTGTGAAAAAGAAAGCATGGATTCCCTTTACTCTCAATACACTAATATTTACAAAGCCTCTAGCAAGGGCATTAGGGATTTCAATGATAGGTTCAACCTTTTACTCAAGAAGATCAGGCCTAGTTTCTCAGAAGAAGTTGTCCTCCAACACTACTTGAACTCGTTGGAAGGAGTTTTGCAGTTTACTCTCAAAGATCAGTCACCCTCAACTCTAGAAGAAGCACAAAACTTTGCTTGCCAGATTGAGCAGAACCTTGAGTTCGAAGACTACATCAATCAAATCAATCTCTCGCACAATAATGACCCCAAGGAATCTAGTAATGAGGATGTCCCCGAAGTTGAGCCTAAGTCCCTAGAAATTCTTGAAGTAAAACTCATGCCTCCCAAAAGGAAATGGAACACAACCTTCTCAAATACAAACAATGTTCTGAATGCCTCGATACAACATAATCCATCCGAGTATTTGAGCATGGCCACTCACAAAAAACATAACTTTGAATATGCCTTGTTTGTCTTGGACACACCAATGTTGGAAGATCAAGATATGAGTGAAGCTGATAAGTTTGAAGAAACTAATCCAAGCATTAGTATGTCTTGTATCCTACAAAGGGTTAAAAGGATTCATGAAATGTTAGAAATTTATTTTCTAAAAAAGCACGACTCAGATGACCAATTGCCCTTTAAAGGGATTCCCACACTATTACATACTAGTCATTCCGAGAAGGATGAACAAACACCCTTTTCAATGGATCCATACTTGTTTCAAGATTGTCCCACTTTTCCCTTGACAGGAGAAGACACAGATTGGGGTGATTATCTTGATGATGCCTCTGATATCTCGGAAGATTCAGACGAAGATGGCTATCCAATACAGAGAAAAAGTAATTTCATTGAGTGGAACAAAGATGTTTTCAAAGACATAAAAGTTCCAAGCACCATCATTGTGGATGAAAACCCTTGGTGTTTTCAATGCAGTGAAGCACATTGGGAACATGAATGTCCTTGTAGTAGTGGTGACCATCAACAGGTAAACAATATAGACTACTTCATAGAAGGCCCTGAAATAAATATCACCGCTGAAGAGCATCAAGAGGCCATTAAAGAAGCAGCCAAGTCAGCCAGGATGGCGGTAATAAACAAACTAGACCAGGAATCAAAAGAGAAGCTAATGAAACAAGAGTTCCAGGTGTATAGAAGAAAAAAGTTGGACCAACCTTCCACTAACCAAACAAAAAACCCACCTGTGGATGTAATCTTTCCTAAAACATCCAATATTGAAAGGGTTAATCTGAATTTTGACCTTGAAGGGGCATTATCCAAGACACTTGTAACCATCCCTTTGAGACAAGTCATCAAGGTACCATCTATCAAAGAGCAATTTGACAACTTTTTCCAAGAATCAGATGGGCCATTGAAGGATGGAACTATTGGTCGTATCCAGAATGTACCTGTAACCACAACTTATGAGAAAAAGTCTAGTGATTCCATCAAAGAGGACAAAGCACGTGACAAAACCGGGTCGACTCCTCATAGATGTTCTCCGGAAGATACACCTTTTGGAAAAGAGGAAAATTCGAATCAGATTAAATGGCCCACGAAAGAAGAATACCAAGAAATCATGGACGATCTCAAAGCTCAGGGATCAAAGACTGCGAAAATACTAAAGAAGGTGGAAGATGATGTAAGAATCCATCCTTCACAATAGGAAATATTTATAGCAGAGTCCCACCCACCTCCCTCTACACAATACTCTAGGATTATTCAAGGAACAACTAATTTCAGAGTTAGAGAGTACAAGGAGGGAGACATGGTTTGGATGTGGGATGCTAATAAAGGGAAGCCTACTAGTATCAAAGAAAATAATCGTTTTTGGATTGGCCCTTTTAAGGTCGGAAGGAAGTGAGTTAATGACTCCTATTACCTGTCTACACTGGAGGGAAGAAGGCGCACAGTGCCCGTCAGCGGGCACCTCCTCAAACCCTACCAAGGTGGAGTAACCTGACTCCACAGGTAAGTATAGGTAGGTAGGCATTCTTCCGTGTATTATACCATTTGCATTTCATGATAGTTTGTTTCCTCACCTGCATATTAATTGCTTTGTTTCATATACATATATATTATATTTGCGGGGTGGCATTACCACCCCACCTTTGTTTCTAATGTCGTATTCGAGTGTGAGCATGTCTGCAGGTTTATTCCAGAGATGGTGAGGTTCTCATGCGCTCTACAGTGAGCACATGTCCCCGAGTTGGAGCCAGATGTTATCCCCGATTTCTAGGGATAACTAGGAGATCATGTCTCGAGGCCCACAGGTCCTAGACATGGAGTACCGAGAGTAGGATTGACCTGATCATGGAAATGGAGGGACCATTCTTCTTCTTCTTCATCAAACCTGTCATGTCAGCAGCAGCAACATCCATCACCATCGGCTTGGACTTGCATCGGAGAAGACTCTTGCTCCATGAGGTAATTGGTCCCGGTATCATGGTATGTGTCATGGTTGATCATTATAACTTTCAGGTATATGCATCAGGTTCCTTACATTTCTAACAACTGCTTGGATATTACACTAACCCACTTGACCATTGTTGGGGGGATTAACGAGGTTCCCTAACAAACTTGTACCTATAGGTTTTGGTTAGCCACCAGGGGGGATTTGAAGAGCCATCGTCCGCTCCCACCATATTATCATTTTACATCTTGTCTCCCATTCATCCATCCCATTCCCCTAGTCCAAGCATTAGGATGACCTATTTGAGGGGTTACACTTTGTTCTGTTGGAAGAAGGGGCTAAAGGCATAGGAGGTAAAAGCAGCTAGTAAGAGATAAAATCCATAGGGAATAAAACCTAGATATGCCTCGCCCGGGGATCCCCGAGAAGGCAATAAAATGCCTCTCGATAAGAAACAAAAGGGACCCGAAGAAAATAATAAAAAAAGACCTAACCAAGAGGATGGGAGGTCTCATCACGAGTCGGCCCATTATGTTCATAGGTATCTAACAGTATGACATTACCATTATCTGGTTACCACACCAGGGCAATGACCCTTGGTTGCATGGCCAAGGGAAAGGGGGTCTCATCACGAGCCAGCCTTATCATTTCTGCGAAAATACTCCTGGGTAACACTGTCAGCTCTGGTCACCATGCCAAGGTAGTGTCCTCTGGTCAGACCTTGTAGTAAAAAAGAAAGAGAAAAGTAATAAATAAAGAAAGAATAAAGGCAATAAAGGGGCTTGGAAAAAACTGCATCCGTGATAGGTACAACTCGCCTCCTACAAAGGAACCCACGGATAATACCAGCCCCTAATCTTCACTGTGTCTGGACACCCTTAGACCATATCACCTCATGTTACATGGCTTGAATGATGTCCTTTGCAAACTTTCCTCTTCTTATGGATACTGGCCCAATAGGTCATCTTGTCTTTTTCTTCAACTTTGTATAGTAGATTAGTGTAATATCTTTGAGCTATTGGAGGATATGCTAGGGGTTTTATGCATGTATTTGATGAAATTAATGATGAAATATGATTTCCATTGCTATCATCCCATGGACTAATGAGCCCATGGAGGGCGAATTTTTTGATGTGTAGGACCATGCCTGATGTCACCCAGGAGATCTAGACGTCACCTTGAGCGTGTGGCAGTTTGATGGATTACTGGCATGTCTGGAAGATTGGAGCAGCCCTAGAAGGGATAGCGCCTGAATTCTGGATGTTGGACTAGCCCAAAAAGGGCCAACGTCTTCCTCAGAAGGGCTTGACGTCCCACCTTTTGCTCATTTTGTGTCTTTTACTTAGTAGTTAATGTAAAAACAGTGTAATTTTTGTAAGTCAGCCTTGTCGGTTGTTTTAATGACCTATTTTGTAAATTAAAGGTCATGGAATGATATATATTGAGGATGTTTTTCCCTCATTTGGACATAACACAACTCACTCTCTTGTGAGATCTTATTTCTTGCACCCTACTAGGGTAAATTTAGTGTTTAATTGAGGCGCACTTGTTCTTGGAGGATTTTTCTTGGCATTTATGGCATTTCTCTCAAGGAAGGTTTACAACTAGGGTTTGTTTATGCTTTCTTCATGACATGTAAGTGAATTTTTCATGCAAAACTTCTTAATTCAATGGTTGTAGGCTTAATTTCTTACATTTTCTTATTATATTGCTGATTTTAAAACCCTAGGTAGCAAGCACACAAGTAGGTCATTGCTACATGTCCCCTTGTTGAGAAATAGTTTTCAGCCATTGAAGAAAGAAGATATAGCCTAGCTGTTGCTACACTTGTCTTCCTTTTTTCTGAGCTAGTGTTGAAGTTACAGGTTGAAAAGAGGAGACGTCCTAGGCCTAGTTTGACTACACCTAGGGTCTCACCTTCTAGGGTTTGAAGGCCTTGCCTTTGCAACACTTTCTCCCTTAAATTTATACTTTGAGCTAGCCATTTTTCCAAGTTTATTTAGGGAAGGAGGAAAGAGCACGAGGCCTTGCTTAAGCAACACCAGAGTGAGCCTCTTTCCCCTAGGGTTTTGATTCTAGGGCCCTGCCTTTGCAGCACCATAGAACCCTACCCTCTAGTCTCTAGGTTTTTATCCTCCCGAGACCTTGTACCCTTGCTTTTGACTCCATATACCCTAAGGCACTGGTTAGATCTCCAACGTTGAGCCTCTAGTGTACAAAAACCACCTTTAAAACCCTAAGTTTAAAACCCTAACTAACATTTACTAACAAAATAAAGGCTGACGTCATAGTGAATATCTCATATTGATGCAGCAAAGGTATAATATAAGCAATTGAATGATGACGTCAAGAATTTATTGAACAATTATTGATTGAATATGTTGTTGGCTTGGTCATTTGGATAGATATTGATGAATTGATGATCTTTCATAGGCTAATTAACAAAACGTTGACTTCATCTTGTATTTATCGCATTGCTTGTTTAATAAAATCAGATAGTTAAAGAAGTATTAACCCTTTGAGTTATAGCCTACAAATATATATATTGTGTTGTTATTGTCTTGTTCCGGGCAGGTGTTTTCAACAGGGCCTACACTTCTTTTATTGGCTGATTAGCCAGACTATCTGATACTGGTGGTAACCTGTGAGGAGGCAATTCTTAAGACTTGACCTTGTATCCTTTGCCTCTTCAAACCCCAGGTTACTGGGGACGTCTCCCCTGGGATAGCCTCCCTAAACAGAAAGAACCTCCCCATCGAGGTGACATTGGGTGGGGAAGGTTCTTGTTACGCCAATTTGTCCTCTATCTTTTAGCCTGTGACCTAAACTACAAATTGTGCAATAACAAGTCTCCTATGAGGTATTATCGTGACTTGTGACAGGTTCAACCGCCTTCAATATCGATATTCAAGGAAGAAAGGGAGCAAGCTCCTGGGGTAAAAAAATAAAAATAAAAATAAAAATAAAATAAAAATAAAAATAAGCATTGATATAATCATCATTAATTTTTTTTTATAAAATCGGCAAAATCAAATAAAACAAAATGGAAATAGATAAGAGATAGGAAGTGCAGTAGCAAACAAGTCATTGTCACCTGCAATCAATGCGTCCCAACCCAACGCAAAGTTCAAGCCAAGTTACAAGAGGTCTGAGCATATACACCAAGTAGTGTTCCCACTCCAATCAAGAGACAATGTGTCAAGTGCTTAACACATCATCATACGACCATAGAATCGACGCAATACACAAACCCTAGCACCTTAGAAGAAAAGAAAAATTCAAATGCCCACCAACAGTAGCAAGGTGTAGAGGATTGGCTCCAGGTGATTTTGGACCAAACGTAGGCGCATTCACATCTGCACCCATGGTGTTCAAAGAAGTGATGTTCTGCCATAGATTATTGTTCTCAGATCATTTGTTCCGGCATCTGCATGCGTTCCAAGTTATGCTCTGGCATCTGCGTGCGTTCCAAGAAGTTCTCTATCCAACTTTGTTCTTACATTCCCCATTGTTCCAAGAATAGATGCTCCATTGTTAAACTCTTTAGAAGGGATAGGATAACCTACTAGTGTAGTTCCAACATTCGTTGATGTTGTTATTAGTGATGTCTCGATATTTTCAGTTGTTACCAGATATTTAGTTCTATTAATTGGGTGAGAAGTCGTCTCACTAGCTTTAAATCACCTATACAAGCTTCTATATGAAGCGAAGTCCAACCCCTATCATCTGTTTCATGGGAGATGGGAATCGAATGCCTCCTCATGGAAGCTGGGAAGCTAAGGAGCATGCTTCCACCATGATTAGGGTATAATTTTTTTTTATTTGAAGAAACAAACCGACAATAAATTTCACAGGAATTTATTTAAATTAAGACAAACTACGTGAACTTACAGGATCAACTCCATAAAACCCTTTAAATATATATATATATATATATATATATATATATATATATATATATATATATATATATATATATATATATATATATATATATATATA
>ML832469.1:37518-57711 GCA_009831015.1 Picea engelmannii | reverse complement strand
TGGCCTACTTCCATGGAAAATCTAAAGTTGTTGTCTGGAACCCCTCATCTTCCATTAAATACCTCAGTTGAGGATCTCCCTCCCTCTCCAATTCACCTGTCAAATGAGCAAGAGGAGAGGAGGGTGGGTTTTGTATTCTTCCCCCCCTAAAAAAAAATTATAATTTCCCCAATTTTGCATGAGGGATGCGTGTCTGGTCCTTAATTTTCACCTTTTTTCTAAATTTTTTAATTTTCCATTATTTTTTAATATTTCCCTCGAACATTGTGTCAAGTCAAAGTTTGACTTTGACTTTGACTTTTGATCATGACCTTGTTGACTTAGCCAAAAAATGTTTCTAGATGAGACTGGGTTAGAATTAGACGCAGAGCACATTGTTGCAAAGGTCTTGACGAGCCTGTCGAGAATATGTGGTTACCAATTTGACATGATGCCACCTAACCCCTAAAATTTGGCCTGAAATAGTTGGCGCTTAAAGGCATGGACTTGTTGGTGGGCCCACATGACACCCAATCTTGCAAAAGGCGCTACATCTCCATACGATATCCAATCGAGGAAAATGAAGTACCATCGAAAAGGTATGAAAAATTAATTCGATGAGATGGTCATATATGTTTTCATTGGGGCCATTGATGATTGTTTTATCTGTCATGAAACCCCTCTATGCAAGTTGGTTGGCTCCTTTGCCTAAAATAGTTGAAAAACATGTGACATCTTTAACCAGGCCATCCGAGGTCAAAATGAGGAAAATTAAGAGCCGTTTGAAAGGTATATGAGCCCACTACCATGTGGAATCTTGGAATCCCTGATTTAAAACCCGTTAACAACAATTGTTTAACCCCTAACCACTGCAACCAATCTGGTGTCAAAAAGTGGTCATGAACTTGTGAAGGCTCGTTCTCACCAACCGGGGGTTGAAACCAATTACGGGATATACTGTTGGAAATGTATCGCACTTCCCTAGACCATTCTTAGTTTTAATTTTCCCTTTCAAAAAACAATATAAACAAAATCATACCAGGAAGTCACAGTTGTTGGTTTTGTCCATTCAGGTGATGTGAACTTTGCATCCTTTGTAAGGGGGTCATACTGACTTAGAATCAGGATCATGATAGCCCGTTTGAAATATTTTCCTGATCCATACAATATGGAACTATTTAATTTCCAAAAATGTGACCAGATTTTATTTTATTATTTGCAAAAGGACCCTGTCCCCACGGGACCCACCTATTGACAGACAAAAGGGGCCAACGATAAAATTTTCGAAAACAATGTGCTTAGCTCATCAAATATGAACTGAGCATCCTTGACATGAGGCATTATTATGTGGGATGGTTTCATAACTCAAAACTTACCCCAGGAAGGCCTCCCTGAGGAGAAAAGAACATGGTCCCATAACAAGCCGAGCAAGGTTGGGATGGTCCCATTTGGGTACCGTTTAATATGTTGATTGACATAGTGATGATGATGGTTGTTATACTACCTTCGAATAGGAGATAGAAGGGTAGGGAGAATCATTAATTTTATATCCATTTGGCCTTAATAAGCTCACCATGGACTGTTTCCAACTGAATTGACCTTGTTACATGATACTCTCTAGTGCTTGAAAAGTATTTACATACTTATATCAAAACCCTCTAAAGGAAGCCAAATGATAATGTTTCAAGGAAAGAGGCCATAGTAATTTTGACCTCCGCCACTTTCTTTAATTGGAACCATAGCACAGAGGGTTTCTTGTGGATGAATGAACGTGTTAAACACCATGTTGAGCCCAAAGTAGATTTTTGGGTCAACATTCTTGGCGCCGAAGGGAAATGCCTTCCAAATAATGTTGAACAATGGGATCACACACGTCAAAGGTAGGAATACTCGATGGAAATTAATACTTTCGAAGTGACCAATGTGGGTGAGAGGGGGGGATTCAACTGTATTATAAGGATCATTTTTCACATTAAGGATAACTGAAGAATGAAAGTAGCATAGTAAATATATACAACATAATTTATACTGTGATTCACAAAGGATAGAATAATGGGAATAATGACCTGGGTTTTGTTGATAAATGTGGCCCAAGTGACACGGGTCTCTCACCCAGATTATGTCTTAACTGTGAGAATCGAGGCTTAAGGTGAACCTTGGCTCAACACAAAGTCTCATGCATGCCTTTGATTCTCAACAAACAAACAAGAAAATGGGATCTTTTGAAATCAACAAACCACTATAGAAAAAATAGAAAGAAAACCATTCAATCAAGGGAGTAAAGAAATATCAAAAACTTTTGGAAGTAGGTGCTAAAATATCCCAGTGATCACAAGTGATGGAACTTCGTAGGAAAATGAATGTTGCTTGGAAAGAACAGATTGTAAGTGGTCAGGTAAAGTGTTGTTGCAATCACATAGCTATGTAATCCATCATGCCATCATGTTTTCAACTTTACCAGAGAATAATATGCTACCCCCTTATACTTTCCCCGCTGACTTTGATTAAATAACAATTAGGTTTACTCCTATTTAAGAGGATATTAGTTCATAGTTTCCTGAAGGCCAAGCATGATAAAAGGGTTCCCAAGGGTGTATTCTTTTCAAAACTCCATATCATAACAAGGAGAATACCCTTTCCATGAACACCAGACAGACCAAAAATTGAGGAAAGCAATTCAAAAGGTGCAAAAAGGCCCCAAATTGAAATCAAATAGGTAAAAAGGCTCCAAATTGAAATACATACAAACATAAAATGAACAAGAGGTGACTTATGTAGAGGATGACGAGGTCCCTTATAAGTAAAAGAGATTTAGGTGACGACCATTCATAGGGAATTGAAGTGGTTCTCCATCCAAGGTTTTTAATCGGAAAACATTTGTCCCTAAAACCTCGTAGATTGTGTAAGAAACCAACGATAAAGAATCAAACTTGTGATGTTTGAATGGGGCCTCATGTGCTTTTTCCCACAGTAGGACATCATCTTCTACTTTTTAATTTACCATTATGTCTCTTTTATCGAAGGAACGTTTAACAATGTCTTGCTTATTTTGGAAGTGTTGGAATGTGTCTTTTCTTACCTCTTCTAGTTTGAGGAGTATGTCTAAACGATGTTGTAAAGGATGGAAATCATCTTCTACCTCAGCAATGGCCAACCTCAAGGATGGAATTTGTAAGTGAATAGGAAGGATAGCAGGGGCTCAATACACCAGAGTGTAAGGACTTTGACCCGTTGTTGTCTTAGGGGTTATGCAATCAGCCCATAAAGCAAATTTTAACTTTGTGTTCCAATCACACTTGTTATCTTTGACTATTCTCTTAAGGATCAAAATCATATTTTTATTTTTGGAATCAACCAATCCATTACCTTGGGGGTAATAGGTGGAAGATCAAAACATTTGGATACCATACGTGACACCAAGGTGAAGCATGACATCAGACATGCAAGATGATCCATTCTCAATTAGTATCTCAACAGGGGTTCCAAAACGGGATAAAATGTTATGCTCAATGAATTCTACTACTTGCTTACTCATAGTGTTCTTAAGGGAAATTGTTTCAACCCACTTTGTAAAGTAGTCAGTAGCTATTAATATGAATATGTGACCAACGCTCGAAGGCGGTGAAACTGGCCCAATAAAGTCCATGCCCCATCTTTCAAAAGGGACTTGGATTTCAATAGGCCTAAGAGGTAAGGAATCTAACTTTTGCTTCTTAGTGAAGCGTTGGAAAGCTTCACATTTTTGAACCAGTAAATGGGAAACTTGGTGGAGTGAAGGCCAAAAGTAACCAGTATGTAAAACTTTTGTTGTAGTGGTTTTGGGTGAAAAGTGACCTCCACAAACCTCGAAATGCCATTGTTCAAGTGCCATTTGGGCTTGATCAAGAGTCAAGAATCGTTACAAAACCCCCTCAAGGTTTCTTCGGT
The DNA here is from genome assembly GCA_009831015.1 of Picea engelmannii. Taxonomy (NCBI): domain Eukaryota; kingdom Viridiplantae; phylum Streptophyta; class Pinopsida; order Pinales; family Pinaceae; genus Picea; species Picea engelmannii. The sequence goes on along the minus strand of ML832469.1, from coordinate 53,805 downwards.
AAAGGATTTGGTCTTGTAAAACATACCATAAAACTTGTAAACAAAGTGTCCATTTGGATTTAGTATCCATGTCTGGTCGGAAAACACCATTGATAAGAAAATACACGATAGATCCATACCATGGTTGTGAGGCTAATTTAGTTTCATTAACTAGTTCTTCGAAAGAAATCAAGTCATGTACTTGAGGTGGTTCAGCTATGATCGAGGTGTGGGATTCGGTTAGCAATTCAACCAACCATTTCCCCCTTATGGTTTTCGTCGTTTTAATGTCCAAGTCATATTATTTCATGTGAATGATCTGTTTGGACCACTTACTATGCATTTTGGTTTGATTCAAGGAAATCACTAAGAGAGATGTCGGCACAAAAACCTTAACTTTGTGGCCTTGGATCTAATTTCGGAATTACTCCAAGGCTTTATACAAAGAAAAATCATGTTTCTCCAATGGAGAATAGTTCAGATGGTGTGTATTCAAATTATGGCTTACGAAAGCGACTGGCCTAATATTTTCCTCAGGATCCTTTTGCAATAAGATTGTAGAAATTGTTTCCTCTGATGAATTAATGTACATGAAAAAGTCCTTATAGGGATTAGGATTGATTAACAGAGGGGAAGAAGCAATGTCTTGCTTAATGGACTCAAAATATTGATGGGTAGGGTGGTCTGATTTGAACCGAATGTCTTTCTTCATAAGTTGATTTAGAGGTTTGACAACTTGAGAAAAATCAAGAATGAATCATCTTAGAAAGTTTATATTTACAAACAAAGATTGCATTTCCTTTTTATTAGTAGGTAAGGGAATATTTTTTTATTTCTACCACTCTCTCGAAATCAACTTTGACACCTTCTCGAGAGAGAATGTGACCCAAAACTTTTCCCTCCATAACACCAAAAATGGTCTTCTTAGGATTCAAAGATATTCCAAACTTACGACATCTAAGAAGAGCGTGCCCGAGGTGATCAAAATGACTACTTTGTTCTTTGGAAAAGACTGTGAGGTCATCAAAGTATACAATGATCATATTACCCAATAATCCTTTGAAATCAATGGCCATGGCATGTTGAAAGGTGTTATTGATATTAATCAAGATAAAAGGCATCTTGTTATATGCATATGTGCCCCAACGAGTAGTGAAGGTGATTTTGTGAATATCAAAAGGATTGACGTCTATCTAATTGTAACCTGAGAAACCATCTAAAAGGGACTTCATCTGAGCACTGGATACTTGTTGGAGGATCTCTTCATTGGTAGGATGTGGTAGTTGTCTTTTAGGGACTCCCTATTCAAATGTCGAAAGTCGACACACAAATGAATATCACAATTTTTCTTCCTAACAAGAACCAAATTAGATACCCTTTATGAGTAATGGGCATTGTATAAGACCCTGGATGATTCCATCTTGTATAATTCATCTTTAATTGTTCATTCTAAAGTAGGGTTGTTCTTTCTTTTCCTCTGCCTATAAATTTTTGTGTTAGGGATTATGGGTACGACATGGACTGTCTCTTGCATATAAAAAACGTTGAGATCCTCGTAAGACCATGCAAAAGCATCCCTGAACTCTGTCAAGAGTTCTGTGATTTGAGAGATATCATAAGGAGAACACTGTGACCCTATATGAACCAGTTTTAGATCTTTCTTAGTTCCTAGGTTTATAGTGATGGTTTATTTCACTTTCCTAACAAATTCACTCTTAATACTAGGTGCAGAGGTAGTGGAATCATTGGAATCAAACATGGATTATAGTACGGACAAACCAGGGGGAATTTTATTTGTCTTCAATTGGATTATGTCCCTGGTTTCCTCTTCCAACTCATGGTTGATATGTAAATATTAGAATTCCTCCTTGTTTTTAAGGAACCTACAGATTTGTTCGTCAGTATCAAAAACTTTCCAAGAGTCAATGTTATCAGGTAACGCATGTCTATGTAAAATTTGGACTTTTATGTATTCGATAGACCTTACGAAGTCTGAAGTGAAGAATGAACCATCCAAGTCCAAAGTATTAGCTACGTGGTTTGCAGTCCTAGGTACGACTTGAATGTTGAAATCTAAGAACTTCTAAATAAGTTCCTTATCTTTTCGATGGTAATGTTTGAGGTGAGGGTTGTTTACTTCATATTTATCTCTAATTTAATTCACAACCAAATTAGAATCCCCGCTCACCAACAAATGGTGAATTCATAAGTATAAGGCCTTTTGGAGGCCTTGAACTAACGCTTCATATTTAGCCATATTATTAGTGTTAGGGAATTATAATCGAAAAGAGAAAGGGATTTCATTTCCCTTGAGATCACACAAAAGGACCCCAGCCCCAGTTTCGTGCTTGAATTTAGCACCGTCCAAATCCATGCTCCGCATCATTTCTTCCAACTCATAAGGAGGGACATGTGCATCTTCCTGAGATAACACAGTATACGTACCCATCCTTGTGTCTTGAAAAGACACATGTTTTGTGTTGTAGGAAGCAGGTATAAACTACTCACGATATTTTGGTTCCCCCCTAATGACAAATTCAACACTTTTATGAGGAAAGGTGAAGTGGGTTCCTTCCATGAAGTAACACCCCTTTTTTACTTTTCTAGACCATTCCCTTCCTAAAATAATTCCATATGCTTCAGGTATGTCTACTACGATCACATTTATGAGCATGCTCACATCCAATGCTTGGGTGAAAGCAATGGATAAGTCCTTTATGTAACCAATGGTTTCTATAGTCCTTAAATCCAAAGCTAGCAGATCTTTACATGGGCCTGTGCATTCAAGACCCAATCTCTTCATGAATCAGAGTGGCATGACATTGTGCCTCGCTCCTATGTCAATGGAACAATTATGGAGCAAAAAGTAACAAATCATAACTGATACATATAAAGGAGGAACTCCAAGGTCTAGATCAATGGCATCATATTCTTCCTTAGGTTGAGGAGAGGACTCTTTGGAAAGAGGAACTCTTTGTTCTATTCTTGGAGTAGGAGGTGCTTGTATAAAACGTGAAATGTTTTAAAAATGAGTAGGTGTTTTAAGAGCATATAATAATGTCATGTGGGCGGGGACATTCGCTAGATATTCAGCGACGTTGTAAGGACCTGATATTGGGAAGAAGGATGGTGGATTATTAGGAAAATTTACCTTGTTTGGATTCCACAGAACCCTGTTCCTTGGAGGAGAAGGTAACCTAACATTCATGGGAACTTTGCTTTTTTCATTGTCCTTAGGATCAATTTTGGTCCCTTCAACCCCTTGCGGGGTCGTTTTAGGGGCCTGAATCCTTGTTTCTATAGAAAATATTCCAAAGGTAAGAGGATCATCATCGTAAGGAACATAATCTTCCATGTTAACTTGGTCATTTTGGGAAGTGGAGGAATGGTTTTTTTTCACTGGAGGGAAAGGGACTTTGTCGGTTTTGACAATTCTAGTTGATGTGTATATGAGTAACAATAGTCGAGGTCATGGAAGTCTTGGAAAAAGTGACACCAATCCACTTCAGCAACATGTTTCCTAGGAGGAGGAGTAGGAGGAAAAGGAGGCCTTTGCCTCGCAGGAGAAGTAAACTGTAAGTCATTCATCTTTCGATTAAGGGAAAGTATTTGGGTGTTCATGTTCATTAAAAACTTGAGAATTTCATAACTTTCCCTTTCTTCAATCATCAAGGTTTGGGAAGATGGGGGTTCATACAGAGGACCCTCGTTTTGAGGTACCTCAGTCCTAGGTCTCTAATTAAAATGGGGTTGCGCTAAAGATGAGGGAATCGTACTGGATTCCTCTATGTTTCTCTCAATTTCCAAGGAGCTAGCCTTGGCCGCATCTAAAGTTTTTATTGATTTATGTTTCAATATACAATTTACATTTGGATTCAGAGCGATCATGTAGTAATGGAACAAATTGTTCCCAAATGGTTGGGAACTAGTTGGGATGTTATTCAAGGTTGAGTTAAAGCGTTGATTAAAGTTTCAAATTTTCTCCCCCTCATAGATGGAGATGGTTGTGAAATCCTTGAGTAGAGATGACACATCATTTTCCCCTTGGAAATTATTCTTGAATTCTTGGACCATAGTGTCCCAATATTGGATACTATCATTGGCAAGAAAGCGATACCATTTCGTTGCTTCACCCTCAAAGGTTCTTACAAAAAATCTAATGATGACAATAGGAATTGTTATGTCCATAAGTTATAATGCATCATAGAAATTTTGTATATGTTCCTCAACATTCAATGTACCAGTGCCACTGAACTTAGGAAGCCCATTTGGGGCATCTACAAGAATGTTCTGAAGAGGTGAGGGTAACCTCAAAGGAGTCTTGGGTTTCCAGGGAATTTTCATCGGAACAACTATGGGAGGAACAACAAAAGTCATTGGAATGACGAGAGGAACAACCTGAGGTTTATTAATTCTTGTTGGATTGACTAAAGCATGCTCTAGTAGGGGGATTTGAAAAAGAGAAGAGGAAGAGGGTGAATCGGCTCACACAACAAGTGTAAAGAGTTTCTTTGGTTTCCAAGATGTATGTGTCTCGCTACTTGTTTTCTTTCATGAACTTTGACTTCTTGTATTCTCGGGGGACATTGTTTTCCTAGTATTAGGATGTTTCCTCCCTGCTATCTTGCAAGGGCCTTGGGTAAATACTTTAATTCCAAGAGATGTATCACGCCAATAATTCTACTCTTTCTGAAACGATGTTAAAATAACCTAACTTAAAAAAAACTTGTTTTTGTTCTTCTCGAAGTGGAAGGTAAAGTATGATAGATTTATAAATTCTCATGTGAGTTCGAACAAGTGGGATTGGATACTGACAATTTAAGAGGAAAGGAAAACTCAATGGTATTTATGACTCCTAGATGCAACAAAATTGCAAGGGAACTAAACTATAACAAGTACCAAATAAAATCCAAAGGATCACTAAAAGACCTTGCCACAAAATTTTGTTAACAGGTGGGGAAAGGACCCTAAATAATTTAAGTCCAAGGTGGGGCAAGGGCCCCATAGAATTTGATTCCAATTCTCAGTACAAGTTTGGGATACAAGAAAAAATAAATATATTTGGAATTCCCCAGAATGGTCGCCAGAAAAGGGTTGTTTTATAAGAAAAATATGCTTTTTGGGATAGATCCAACCTATATGGTGGTGAATTTGGTTACAAACTCTTTGATAGCTCAGCATGAGGCAAAGACTACCTGCACCTCAAATGGTCCTTTGCTTGGGGTGGTAAGGAAGGGGGAAAAGGAGAGGAGAAATACTTATGAGAAGTCTTTCTTAGGACCACCCACCGTGGGTGTTTTCCTCCCTTAGCTTCCTGGATGGCCAAAATGGCCCGGAGGGTGAAAATTATGGACAATGGGATGGAAAGAAGTTCATTGTTTTTTAGGAAAAAAAACTAAACAAATCGAACAACGATATATTCGCTCCCATAAAGCCTTGGAAAATGGCCCAGAATGGGTTCCCAGGCTAAACCAGGATCTTGGACAATAGACTAGTGGATGCCTCAAGTGAAAAAAGTGAAAAATAAGGGTGAAAAGTGAGTTTAAAATCTACATCCAAGTCTTTTTAGATGGTTGTAAATTGTGAAAAACGAGTTGTTCAAATATTTTAAGGCAAGGAAACAAGCCCAAAACTACTCTGTACTCCCTAGGGTGACCCAGGAAGTGATCCCAGAAAATTGTCAAATCAAAAGGGGGGTTGTAAACTAATATGGACAAGGTATTTTTTACGAGTAGTTACATCTACGTTTAAAAGAGTATTTAGAGATGAAATTTATGTTCATGGATGAAGGGTGGACTGACAAAAGGTTTGAATTTAAAATGTATTTTATTTGTGAATTTTCAGTTTATTAACACATGCATTGGACACTAAACCATTTTAAAGTTTATCCCAGTCAATAAAACACCTATTATCCTGGAAATGTGCCAACCAGTATAAGGAGAGTTTTCTTAGAATACCACGATGGTTAGGTTGAAGAGTTACCACGCAGTTCAGAGACGTAGGGATTAGCCTGTTCTCGTCACTCGTGCTTTCAGGATCTTAAAGCCACTTGGATGGAAGAAGGATACATGTGAAAAGGAAGAGGCCAAGGACCCCCCTAAAGGGAGTTTTAACTGAGCTTAACCAAAAAGTGTAGTATCCCAACCAAGATGATCTATTCAAATCCTTTATCGTGTGGTACTAAGGAAAGGCCACTCAATTTATACTAACCAGAAAACTTTCGAGGGGCTCCTGATGAAGACTCCCTGGCTTTGACACCTAGTATTCTATGAAATTGGAATTGCTTGAAATAAAGGACCAGACCATCCACATGGTGAGGTCACGTCTCTCTTTTGCAAGCATGCCTCCTGGTCAATAAATTGAAATCTATCTAAATAATTATACAAAAATAATTAAATAAGTATGAGACATATACATCATAGCTAAATAGTATGTGTATGCATATAGCTAAATAATATAGGGTTTATTTTCAATGTGTATGGGGCGGACCCTTGCATTGTTTTCGTGTTTTCTTTTGTGGTTTTAGGAATTTTTTAGCTTGTTGATTTTGTGTGGCCCCTTTAGGGACAACCAACTGTAGATTAGTATACGAGAAGATATAAAATGAAGAAAGACAATATCAACTAATTACAAGTAAACAATTGAGTTAACTGTTTTAAGAAGGAGGAAACCCTAACGAAGAACCCTAGCGAATCATAGAACCAGGCCCGTGTCTGTATGCGGCCTGCGCACACATCAGAATATTGCCATCTGCTTTGCTGCCTTGATGGTTAGCACCTCACGGGGATCTTTCTCTCCTCACAATGAGCACGGAAGAGGGGGGGAAACCCCCCTCGTACAGCGACATAGCTGCCAGCGATAGATCGGGCACACGCGCCAAGAGGCCCGCCTTCGAACCTCCGGCGCATCTGAGGGATTAGCTCTTTACCCAAGAGAAAAGTCACGGCAAGGAAATGGAGCACGAGCCCAACTCATCACATTCACAAACTTCCAAAAATTGGCTGCCAGGTAAGTGCATCCCCCAAATGGAAAAACCACCACTTTATCAGATTAAATCTACAAGGGTGGGGGAAAACACCCAATTCTTGATGGACCACGCAATAATAGGAAAATTCCTAGGCCTCTGGCCAACCGAGAGAGATCTCACTCGCTGGATAAAGGACTGGTGGAACCCCAAAGGAGACTATGAGGTACAACTCAGCTCCAAGGGATTCTTCACAATTATCCTGTACAACCTAGAAGACAAGGACAAAATATTTGATACCGGCCCATATTTCTATAACTCAGCAGGTCTCTTCTTAAGGTTATGGACCGATAGATTCAGCCCAGAGCAAGAGGATTTCTCAAGAGCCCCTGTCTAGATACGGCTTTACTCCCTGCCCCAGGAATTTTGGTTGGAAGAAATCCTCATGGGTATAGGCAACACGGTAGGACAATATGTTAAAACTTCAGAAGCCACCAAAATAAGGAAATACACTTCATATGCCCGAATCTCCATATACATGGACATCTCAAAGGCTCTACCAGGTTCTATTACACTGGAATACCAGGATGAGGAATGGAACCAGAAAATAGATTACGAGCACATACCCTTTCGCTGCAGAAAATGCCACGAGCATGGTCACCTGTTCAGAGACTGCCCCTTGAACGCCTCAGCCCCCAAACCAGCCAAAGTCAAGCAGAAGGACGACTTTACCAGCGTCACAGGTAGAAGGAAAAATTCAACAAAAAAATAGAACCAGAGCTCAGCTGCAAGGACCTCCTCCAAGAACTCTTTTGAAGCTCTTAATCAGCTCCAAAAAGAAGCGGAACTACAGATTCCCCCCCAAGCCTCAGCGTAAGGAAAAGGTAAAATCCCTGAGATATAACACACAACTCATACAAAGGCAAACAATCAGTCAACACATTCAGGCAGGGACGAGGACACCAACATGCTTATTAACGAGACGGACCTGGCAGAGATAGATTTAGAAAAACTGGAGGAAGCCCTTAATCAAAAGGATCTGCAACATCTCCCAGTAGAACAACTCAGGAAAGTGCATAAGGTTTTCACTGACTCCACGGCAGGCTCCATGGCTAGACTGGGCATCTCGTCAGAACCAGGCCACGAGCCCAAAAAACCCATGAAGGATAACAAGAGGCGAGGATGCAAACCAGCACAACAGCTCATAAAGGAAGCAGGCCATTTAATGATAAACTCAGGCCAGATACAGAGGTTATCGGAGGGATATCTCCACCCCCCCCACCATCCTCATGATGAAAACCATATCTTGGAACATTAGAGGTCTTAATGGAAGATCTAAGCAGCGGATCCTCCAAGATTGCATTAAGACAGAAAATCCAGACATATTACTATTACAGGAAACCAAATGTGCAGGACGGGAAGCGGAAGGAATTTTTCGGAGCAGCTGGAAGGGCGGGGACTTCCTCCTTCAGGATTCTGTTGGGGCAGCAGGAGGACTAGCCATCCTTTGGAACCCACAAAAGGTCACTATGACTCAGCCCTTCTCCACAAAAGGTACCCTCTCAACTCACTTCAGAGCTCTAGAATCCTCCAAGGAAGGAGTTATAACAAATTTTTACGGCCCGCAATCCCTCCAGGACAAAGAGGTTTTTTTACAAACCCTGTTATATATTAAAAACCTCATATTCTCACCGCAATGGATTATTGGGGGCGACTTCAATATGATCCTAACTCTGGAGGAGAAAACTGGAGGTTTAAAAAGGCTGGAGCTGGACAGTGCTAGATTCAAATCCCTAATAGGGCAACTAAAGATGGTGGACTTGGAAACACGAAATGGGCTCTTCACATAGTCCAACAAAAGGATAGGGCCCCAACATGTATCCTGTAGGTTGGATCACTTTCTAGTCTCTGAATCACTCCTGGAAAGCGATCACGCTTTGGAAACCAATATTCTACCAAATCAGGGTCGGACCACTGGCCCATAGTCTTCTGTATGGACCCAAGGCTCCCTGTTAGGCCCAAGCCTTTTCGCTTTGAAAAGTTCTGGCTTACTCATCCAAACTTTGACCAGTTGGCACGCACCTGGTGGGCCCAGGCAGAAATAGATCATGGCACACATATGTAGAAGTTCCAACAGCGCCTCAAAAATTTCAAACAACTCATTAAAAGATGGAACAAGACCACCTTTGGCGACATTCTTTTCAGGAAAAGGGAAATTGAGAGCCAACTCGAAGAACTTCAGCGAATATTCATAACAGGGAACCGAACTCAAAACCTGGCAAGAGAAGAAGAAGAACTAGTAGCGAACCTGGAAGCCTACAGAGAGCAGGAAGAGATCCTTTGGAGGCAAAAATCTAGAGTCCAATGGCTTAAAGAAGGGGAGCACAACACAAATTTCTTCCATAGGGAAATGACACATCGTAGATACATCAATCGCATCACTCAGCTGGAGGATGATCAAGGCACCCTGATAAGAGACCATGATCAAATAGCAGAAGAGCTCAACTCCTTCTATCAAGATCTCCTCACAGAGACCAACGTAAACAGGGAAGATGCCATCCAAAAAGTCATCCGGCACATACCCCGACTGATTAACCCGGAACAGAACACAGCACTGATGAGGCCTATCACTCAGTCTGAGGTGGACTTAGTTGTTAAGGACATGCCCCCTGGGAAGGCACCATGCCCCGATGGCTTCACAACAGACTTTTTCCACTACTGTTGGGACATGATCAAGGAAGAGGTTTGGCTGGTCGTAGAAGAATCACGAACATCTGTTCAGGTTCTTTCAACCTTAAATGCAACCTTTATCACTCTCATTCCCAAGGAAGAGCGCGCCACTCACCCGAAGCAGTTCAGACCAATCTCCCTCTGCAATGTCATCTATAAAATAATCACAAAGGTCATTGCCAATCGCATTAAGCCTCTCCTGCCGACCATCATCTCCAACGAGCAATCCGACTATGTGGAGGGCAGACAAATCATGGAAAGCGTCATCCTAGCCAATGAGGTCATCCACTCCTTAAAGACGAGCAAAATACCAGGTATGCTTATCAAACTCGATCTCTCAAAAGCTTTTGACAGACTAAGTTGGCAATATATGCGGTCGGTTTTGGAATCCTTCGGATTCTCTAGCCTCTGGATAGATTGGATTCTTAAGCTCACCTCCTCCTCCTTTTTTTCAATCCTTGTCAATGGCACACCTTCCCGACCCTTTTTCTCCACTAGAGGTATAAGGCAAGGAGACCCTCTTTCCCCCTTCCTCTTTGTTATCATGGCAGAGGGCTTAGGACGCTATCTCAAAGCGGCGGTCCTGGAAGGATCTCTTGATGGGATGTCGCTCTATAACCTTCATCCAGCGCCTTCACACAGCCAATTTGTAGATGACACACTCCTCATAAACACGCCCATGGTTAGAGAAGCCACCAAGCTTAACTCAATCCTCTCTGACTTCTCGGAATCCTCTGGCATGCTGCTTAACCTGGACAAATCAAAGCTATACTTCTTCAACATGCCGGTCTCGGTTCAGGCCCACCTCTCTAGACTTCTCGGCATTGCCAGAAGCTCTCTCCCTTCCACTTATCTTGGCATTCCCTTAACTGGAGAGTCAGCAAAATCTATCTCTTGGGAAAGCTTTCTATTATCTATATCCAACAGACTAAACAACTGGACCTTTAGACCTCTGAATATTGTTGCCAGACTGGTCCTCCTCAAGTCAGTCCTTCAAGCTCTACCCACCTATTTGTTTACAACATTGGCAGCGCCCAGCTCGGTCATCAAGGCCATTAGAAACCTCCAACGTAATTTCCTATGGAAAGGAAACCAGAACAACAAGAAATGGGCTTTAGTTGGATGGGAAAATCTCTACAAACCCAAAAAGTTAGGAGGGTTGGGCCTACGAGACCCGGGGAAAATGAACCAAGTCATGGGAGCCAAGATGTGGTGGAGATGGATGCAGCACCCGCTAGAGCTCTGGGCGCAGATTTGGAAGCAAAAGTACGCCCCAAATGTACAATCCAACCAATTAATAAGATTCAATGAACCGACGCAAGGTTCCAATATTTGGAACACATCCTGGCGAAACCGACCCCTGATACAGAAGCACGCTTTCTGGGAGGTAAAAAATGGCGAAAGTGCACTTTTTTGGCAGGATTCATGGCAACATCTGCCTCCCCTTGATGATATGGAAAGCCTCCACACAATCAAGCTTAAGCTACAACAAAATGGATTACAAACAGTCAAGGATTATTGGATCCCAACTCAAGAAAGGCAACCATGGCGAAAATGGAAAATCAGCAGAGCTGACCTTCAGATTAGGGAGGAAATTGACCTTCTACCGTGGCAGGACTGCATGCAACACCAGAAAATTCCAAGTAAAGAAGGACTAGATGTTCTTAGATGGGGCCACTCCACCTCTGGCATTTTCTCAGTCAAAGAGGCTTACCATTTACAGGGTAACCCTCCAAGCCAGACTCCTGATCCCATTTGGAGCAAAATATGGCATCCTTTTCTATGGCCAAAGGTTTCTTTTTTTCTCTGGCTCACAGTCCAAAATCGTATCCTCACATGGGACAATCTCAGAAAGAGAGGCTTTACAGGCCCCTCCAGGTGTACCCTATGTCAGCACAACGAGGAAACCATGGAACATATCCTCAAGAATTGCCACTACAGCCATCAAGTTTGGGATTGGGGAGCCTAAGACATGCGCCGATCCCAGAGAAATCGAGATAGCATTCGGGACACTTTAGTAAATTGGGAAACAATTTCCTTCCACAACCCAATCCTCCAGCGCATCTGGCAACTGCTACCGGGCTTTATACTCTGGTCAATTTGGAAGGAAAGAAACAAGAGGATATTCAACTCCAAACAGTCCCCCTCTCTCACTACTTGGGAAAGGGTCAAACGGCTCATCCGTGAAACCATTCAATGCAAGGCCTAGCTCCATGAAGACACACAGTGCAAGCCCGAGGAAAAGATCATTCTGGAAGGCTGGAACTTGCAATTGCGTACACAACCACAAGGGAAGACCAGCTGTGGGAGGGTCAACAGTCCCTCGATTTGGACCCCACCCCCCCCTGAGTTCCTAAATGTTAACTTCGATGGGGCCTCCAGGGGTAACCCAGGACCAACCCATTTTGGGGCAGTCCTTCGAAACCACTTGGGTAAAATCATTCATTTTATGGCTGGATTTTTGGGTGAAACTACGAACAATGTGGCGGAGCTTACCAGTCTAATAAGAGGCCTCCAGATCGCTGCTCATCATCAGTTTCACCTGATAATTATTGAAGGAGACTCCCTAGTAATAATTAAAATCATCTCCAAAATTCTTCATGGCATGCCCCCCTGGCTGATCTCCCCCAACTGGAGACTCTCTGGACTATTGGAGGACTTCGGAGCTCTCACCAACTCCAATCTCACTCTAATCCCTTCTCATGTTAAACGAGAGGCTAATAAGGTTGCAGATCACCTGGCTAATACAGGAATTGATGAAAAAGAAGATCTTCTACATTGGCAGGCCCAAGTCTCCGAAGAAACAGACCTATCCAGGAGATGCAGAGACCTTGCATGCAGAGATTCCCCAACCCCGGATGGGGTGCCACACGGCCAGGTGGAGACAGCTGGAGGCGCACTCGGCCTCGGCTTAAATGCCGAGGGCCGCCACCCACAAGCCAATATTAACGATGGGGGACGACCTCTGCAACAGACTTAAGTTGATGGTACGCCCCCCTCGCGCGTTCATTTACAGCGCACTCGGGACGAGAGAGGTTAAGGGTTGGAAAATGGTTTCGACTTTTGGTTATATGAATTATTTCACGACAGGGCAGAGCAGGGCTGCACCTGCCTCGGCTCCAATTCATGCTGGATTGCTATGGTGCAGCTCGGCTCTTTTCGTGCTCAGACTCTTAGCATTTTCGGTGGACCCTTTTACGTTTGATTCAAAGCAGGTTAAGACTGCCTGCGCCCTGCAAATCAATTCAATTGTGTGTTGGCTCACCTATCTTCTACGCTACTCGTTCAACTCGCTCCCCATGGCAAGGAAAAGAGGCAGACCGCGCCGTGGCGCAGCCTGGGATGCTCGTAAAGCTCAAAGGCGTCGGAGAGAGCAGCTGGAGCGGGCCTTGGCTCTGGCGACCTCTATCCTAAGGAAAAGAGGAAAGGAAGAGAAGCAGGCGCTCCTCGCCACCATAGCCGAACCACGCGCAGGTTGCAGCTGAAACGAGCAGGATGCTGGCTTGGAGGAATTTTTTCCACCCTGCGTGGTGGTGGAAGACCCGACCATGGAGGACTTGATGCTAGTGGAAAGATATGAGGCGACTCTTCAGGAGAAGTGCACCCCCACTCCGGTTCTGGACGACTACATCCCCGGCTGTATCGTGGAAGAAATTCCATGGCCTGGTGATAACAATGCTGGCAGCCATGACTCTCAGGCGAAGGAAGCTGGAGTGAAGGGCGCAACGGTGGCTAGGGAGCAGCGAGAGTGCGAAGTTGGTGTGGAAGCGGCGACGGGCACGGTGGATCCGAGTGGCAACTTGCATGGGTCTCTTCTCCGGAATGAGCACCTGGCTCTTGTGTTTGACCTTCGTGGCCACTTGTCTGATTTGGAGCTCCGAGTGTGCACCATGGGACAGAGCATGAACATGTTCCTCGACGCTTTCTCCAACGCGCCAGCTAAGCGGAAATGCCCCCTCTGCGCGCAAATTTTTTCCATTCCGGCTGGGTTCATGTGGCAGAAGGACGAGGACGACAGATCACCTGGCACATAGGTTTTTATGCTCTTGGTTCCTAGTTTACTTTGTTACTGTTTTATGTATTTTTGGATTGAAGGCATCTGTCCTGGTTTCCTTCGGGCAGGACAGATGCAACAATGTTTAAGTTCTATTTTTCTACTTGGTTTTACATTTTATCTTGCTACTCTGTTTTACCTATGCTGGTTTCCGATTAGCGGCAGCATTTTTGGTGATTCCAGGCATACTGCTCTGTACATTTTGCAAAAGTTTTTTTCCTCTATAATATAGTAGGGTCTACCCATTTTTATTTAAAAAAAAAAAAAATTACAAGTAAACAATTATATCATTTAACCCAAAGGAATGGGTTGAGGCTCTTTGCGAGCAATAAAGTCGCCATATGCATGAAAGCCCCAACTGATTCCTTGTATGGGGATTGGAAGTTTACTTAATGAAATTTGAAATAATGATGATTATTTATGAAGGCAAAAATTAGATTTTATAAACACGAGCAAAGCATATTGACATGGGTACATGTGAAAAAAAATTTAGAATGAGTGCAAGTGAATTCAAGGTGAAAATGAGTGTTAATGGGTGGATTTACCGATCAGATATGAAATTTTTTCTTCATTTTCCTGTTGGCCCCTTTACCTCAAACAGGTCTTTAGGTTGTCCTCAATCTCTTAAGAGAAGAAAAATAGGTGACCGGATTGTTTCCTTCCAGGAAAACCACAAACTTTTAGTGATTTTATATGAAAAACTGAAATAAATGAAACATAAATTTAAACATAAAATTTAGATAAAAACCAACGAAGATGGCTCCCCGAGGGGAGAAATTGACCAAAATGGTCAATTTTCCTTTTTGGGATAGCAAGGTTAATAGCAGAAAATCATAACAAAAATTTACTTGAAAAAAATAATGAAGCAAGCAAGTATAAAGAACTAGCTAAGGGGCTTATTTAAGGGCTATCCTAAGGGGCCCTAGGACTTTTGACCACTAACTAATGCTGAAAATAACTAAATGCTTCCAGAAATATGCACTACAACACAAAAAAACAAGTTAAACAAGGCTATTAGTAAACGAAAGCAAGTAATTTAAACCTAGCTAACAAACAACTAGCTAACGAATCCCTCATGGATATAGTTAACATAACAAGTACTTATTACTACCCCTCAACCCTTAACCAACAAGTGACATGCCCAACAACCAAAATTTAACAAGTATCACACACACAAAGAGCTTTCAAAAATTTCATCAGAGCTTTGGTACTATATTCATCATCCCCTTTTGTACAATACCATCCCTCTTATTTATAAAGGAGAGGCGAAGGATTAGGGTTAGGTCATAAGACACTTGTCACTTTTGGAAAAGTGATAAGTGGAACAATGATTAAAGTGTTTTTGTTTTTTTAATCAAAAAGTAAACTTATCCAAAAGGGATCTTATCCAAAGGGAATCAAATTAGATTTGATTTGACCCTTTAATTACAATTTTTTACAAGCCAAACTAAATCCTTCGAGACCAAAATATTACAAAAAGGTCATTTTCATAAAATGAGAAAACTTGGTATGACACATCATCATTTTCCTTAGGATTTGTGCCATCCCAAAGAATCTTTGATTGCTTCCATGTTTTGCAGTTGTAGATGAAGTAAACCAAGACAGTTCCTGACCATCCATGGTTTTCGAATTCACTGGGATGAAGCCCCAAGGTGTGGGGAAATTGAATAAATTCTTAGGAGGGAAAGGGGCCTTTGAGCTTGTTCACTATATGTAAGGAAATTCCCATTGTTCATAAGCTTTTTAGACCTGATTATACCCACCCTTTGTTCCCTAGAAGTTTCCCCGTGAGTTGATCAAAGCATGGCTTTGATTTGGGCCTTTTCTAGCGAAGGGACTCCCTAGGCCTAAACCTTGTGAGGATTTTCCACTATACAAAACAACCAAAAATTTGAGTTTTTTATGTTTCCATATTGTATCTCTATTTTCCACCTTTCATCTTCCTTTCGTTTGGTGCAAATATGACTCTAGATGAGCAAGATATGGCCCCAGAAAGGTACACAACAAGGAGTTGGTCAAGAAACTCATTAGGGAAAAATTGAAATTGAGGAAAACTTTAGGTTTGGACACTAGAATTGGCAGGTTTCTACAGGCTTGCATAGCTATAGTTGAAATGGGTTTTCCTCATTTAGCCCAATTTGGCCTCCTTTCGGCTCATGTTTTTGGGCCAATAACGAGTCCCTGTCACTCTAGGACATACCACTGAAATTTTGGGATGAATTCGAGTAAGATAATTCGATGGCTACATTATTGACTTTTCCCCGATCGTTTTGACTATTTATATGTGAAATTATGCCTTCGTATGGTGAAGTTATGGCATTAAAAAGCCCAGTCACCCTCGGGGGGAATAAACAAATGTATTTCATAGTTTTAAATATATAAATAGAATTTATTAAAAAAAATTGTTTTATTATAAATTTTTAATAATAATTCTATTTTTAATATATATATATATATATAATAATAAAATAAACTAAATAAATTTTTATTTTTATTATATAGTTTTTATATATGATTTAATTTGTTTTTAAATTTTTAAATTTTATTGTAATTATTTATT
>ML832469.1:18621-33587 GCA_009831015.1 Picea engelmannii | reverse complement strand
CAGTGGTTATATCTTTGTGACTATCTTTTCTCGGGCAGCAATCTGTGAAAGGGGTATCCTTGACTTATCCTTTTATCCTTAGCCTTTCATTTACCCAGATTGCCTTAGGGACGTCTCCCTTGGACTTGCCCTCCTAAATAGAAAGAGCCCCCCATCGAGGTGACAGTGGGTGGGGAAGCTCCTGTTACGCCGGTTTCAAGCCATGACTCAAGCCCTTGGAACTATCCTACAAACCGTGCGATAACACACTCGTATGGTGATGATCCCAAGGACAATGTGTAATATCTGGTGATGATCCCAATGTTGCATGGTGATAATCCCAATGTAACAACTAGACTCCACTCAACTGATGAAATTGAAGTTAAAATTGAAGATAATATTCTCCCTACAAGAATATTCTTCCTAAAATATAGGAGATTGAATAATGACTAATAAACATAAGAAAAACCTTAGGAAAAATAAATCTTAGGTGTGTGTGAAGTAACTCCAAAACCCCCTTGAACATCAATATGGTGAAAATAAAGAATGGGTCCCAACAACAAGGCCATGTTAGGTACCCAAATACAAAAGATACACTTAAATAAAGTGAGTAAAGAAGGTGATCCAAAATGGATCTAGAAAGGCTCAAAAATCAAAGTTTTCAAATGCTCAAGAAAATTACATGATCGCAAAGTTCTTGTCGCAATTTATTTGGTGGTGCAAACGAATTGTAAATCTGACATCATATGTGAAAGTTGTTGCAGTTTGAAGTTTTGGTAAAAACATGTAAAATAATAAAAGTCAAAGTTGACGTGGTAGCATGACATGTCGTAGGTGATGTGATTGCATATGACTTGTTAAAGTTATGAAGAATATTTTTAGTTAAAAGGATTTGATATTTATTATATGGCATTGAATCCCATATTAATGCCATAAGATATGGGGTTTGACCATATATTAAACCATGCATTAAAGAAAAGACCACAAATTAAATAATGTGGTGTTGTTCTAATATGGTTTTTATTTAAAACCATATATTTTATTTCCCTTTTAAGTGGATCGAAACTCATTAAAATGAATGTGTTGGTTGAGATTCGAATTGGGATTTGAACCATGTGGTTAATACACCATTTTAAAAAGCGCATGATATGTAATGTTATATGCGCTATAACCAAGGTATATATTGCCACATTTTATTGTGAATGCGCTAGACCATGTCTAGAGATAAGGGGCATGTACATTTATATGGGTTTTAAAACTATATTGGATGCCGCGAGGTTTATAATATGCGCCAAGTGGATTAAGAACCATATATTATGGTTTATTAACATATTTTATGGAGATTTAAGCTCGATTCTATGCCAAGGAAGGTGGGAGGTTGGGATTCGACCTCCCCACCTCACCTTTTTAATCCAAAACTTTTACCAATGCTGCTACAAGTTGATATATGATATAGAGTGTAGAACAGTATGAATTATGCAGGAAAAACCAAGGAGCTAAAGGAACTTTGGAGTCCATTTGTGGGAGCTAGATTTATCATTTTTCAGTGTTGTTAGTTGCAATGGATTTCTGAGGTTGAGCAGAACACAGCGAGACTAGTTTGAAATCCATTTGATACAATTTTTATGTACATTTTGAGCATTTGAAGAAATTAATAAGAAATCCTCCCCCACTGAGACAAAGGCCCAGAGACTTAGGCAACCTTGCCGAACTTCGTTATCAAGGTTGGTGTTATGGTTTGTTGTTGCTTATGTCTATTTTCCATTATGTATTGTTTAAGATGGCTGGAACATTCTTTCATTAAAACCTCCTTACTCATTTAAGTTTTTGAATGGTAATTTAACACATATTTAAAACTTAGCCAAGTCTTTAAACATAGATTTTCGGATCAAGTGGTATTATAGTAGGTTGACTGTTGGTTTTTGAGTTTTCATGATTATTAGGGAAAAGTGGAATTGTGGTGAAGGCAAGCTTGTAGAAGGGGATCTAAATATTGGATCGAGAAAGAGGATTTCTCAAAGTTAGGAGATGGAATCAGAAGAAGGCATGTCTCAGAATGAGATCAAGTTGCAAAAGAATTTATTCACCGTGTATGAGATGGTAAAGGTATTGTATGAGGATTACTTGGAATGGAAGAGGCCTTTCCAAGGGGAATCTTCTAAATAAGACAAAAGTGAAGAAGGAGAGGATCCTTCTAAACCTACTCCTTCACCTCCTTCTTCTCCATTAGCTTCTTCTTCTTCAAGTACAAGTTCATAATCCACCGCAAGAAAACATTCCCATAAACATAAACATGATATGCCTTTACTTAATCTTGATGTGAAATTCGAATTTCCCATGTATGATGGTGAAGTCAATGCTGATAGGATTGATATCTGGGTGAAACAGATGGAATTTTATTGCAAAGTACAACAAATCAAGGATGAAGAAACTCAAATCAAGTTGGCATTGCTTCGTCTTGTAGGCACAACACTCCTTTGGTGGCAGAGTAAGTTGCAAAATGGTACACAACAAGTTGGTAATGTATTTCCATCATGGAAAGATTTTGTTTTTGCACTTAGAAAGCAATTTTATCCTTTGGGTTATAAAGAGAAGGCTTTAATTGAATGACAAGGTCTTAAACTAAGAAAGCAAAAAACAGTGCAAGAATACATAGATGAATTCCGTAAGATGGCATTAATGTTGAATATTCCATTACATACTCAAGAAACTCTTATGAAGTATATAGGAGGTTTACATGCACATATTCGTAACATTGTATTTATGTTTGGACCTACTAATATTGATGAGGTTTTTGTTCAAGCAACATACATTGAATCAGGGTAAACAAGAGTTGGTGTATCAGGGGAATCTTCTTTGAGGAAAGAGGACAAAAGAAAGGGGAATGGAAAGAAAGAAAATTCAGTGACAAGAAGGGAAGATAATCTATCTTGCAAAAATTTCAAGAGAGAAGGGCATGATGATGACCATTGTTGGAAATTGCACCCAGAGAAGAGACCGAAGTGGTTCAAAGAAAGGAAAGGGAGACAAAGAGTTGCAACAATAACATGGCCAACAGACTTGGGATATGATTCAAGTGTTGAAACTAAGATCACAACAGTTGGTTTGCAGGGATGATTTTAAGGATGGAAATTTATTTTAAAATGTAGAAACCTTGGCGAACCTTACTAATCCTTCATATGCCAACTATACAATGTTTGACGATTTTTTTGTAAAAATATTCAAATTTCTAAGGATTTTATATAGTTTGTATAAAATTTTGGTGATTTCTAAGGTAAAATCATTTTATCCTATAGAATTTTAGCGAATCATTTTTAGAATAATGAATATGTTTTTGGGAAAAACCTTGGAACATTAGCCCATGAGCGAAATTTAGCCCCTAAAATCATCCATGTTGGTTTGACAGGTAAAATTGGTGATGGATATGATTCTAGATGCAAATTCTTTCACATAACGGTGATCATGAAATACACTAAGATAGATACATTGATAGATAGTGGAGCTCAATCTAACTTGATTTCAGAGGAATTGGTTAAACAATTGGGATTAAACACTAAGATGCATCACAAACCTTACTCACCTAAATGGATAAGAAACAATCATAAATTGCACTTAACAAAGAAATGCACTTTAAAGTTTGTAATTTCATCAAAGTTTGTGGATGAGGTAATGTGTGATTTGGTGCCACTCAATGAATATTGAATGGTGTTAAGAAGTCCTTATTTGTATGATCTCAAAGAAATATTTTAAAAGGAACAGAATCAATATCACTTAACCAAAGAAGACAATGAATATGTTGTACATGCTCATCACTTAAAAGAAAATCAATCTCTTTAAACACTTATGCAAGCAACACACCTATAGTTGTGCCAGATCAAGAAATTGATCTTAAGAATGAACATGAGATGGTTTTAGAATGGAAGTTCAAACATACTTTGCTTCAAGATAAGCTAATTTTGTGCAAGTACTACAAATGTATTAGCTCATTCACAGTCATATTTATGATGTTATCGCTACTAATGTTTTCAATATGGATGATAGTGGCTTCAGTAACATGTGAAATAGTACACGTGGATAACAATATGATGTTAGTTGTCATGGTTGTTTTGCAATTGATCTTGATGAGACAGGTGCACAAGATAGAGTTTAAAGAAAAAGAACAAGTGGAGTGGCATATCCCACACTTGATGACTAGTTAATATCCTTTTGGAGGACCAAAAGGTCTTAGTGAGGAGGAATGATCCAAAATGGATCTAGAAAGGATAAAAATCAATTTTTTTGAATGCGCAAGAAAATGACATGATCACAAAGTTCTCGTCACAAGTTTTCCAGCGGTGCAAACAGATTGTAAATCCTACATCATATGTGAAAGTTGTTGCATTCTGAAGTTATGGTCAAAACATGTAAAAAAATAAAAGTCAAAGTGACTGTTTGCGTGGCAGCATGACATGTGGTAGGTGATGTGGTTGAATATGACTTGTTAAATTTATGAGGCATATTTTTAGTTAAAGGGATTTGATATTTATTATATGGCCTTGAATCCCATATTAATTCCATAAGACATGGGGTTTGACCATATATTAAACCATGCATTAAAGAAAAGGAAACAAATTAAACAAGGTTGCATGGCAGCATTACCTACCGTGTTTGCATGGTATTTTGAAATATTGGTGATAGGCTTGCATAAGTTTGTATTGCAGTAACCAACAATCATCTCTATCGGTAAGGATGTTATTGTTTTGATTCAGGTACGATGCAATCGTCGAGGTCATGATCAAATCCATCACATTGTTTGCTTAGTTGTCGTGTAACCACGACATATATGCTCAACAAGTTGACACACAACTGTATTAAATATTTTCCCTGGATATAAGGCGACATCAATATCATCACATCATCTCTTATCTAGTGCTTGCCCTAACTTTGAATCAACAAGATATTTCTTGGGTATAGCTGAAAAATTCAAAAGAAAATTTTAATTAAAAAAAGATAGAAACCTCATAGTATATGGTTTATGTGTTTAATTATCTCAAATTCATCCATACTTTTTGAACATGTGACACATTTATTATAACTATATAATTAATGGGACATGCTTTATACGGATTGCACATTGATACATGCATTTAAGAGGGCATGTAACATGACGATGTTGCTACATATTAAATGACATGGGTGTTACATGTGCATTAACAAACATTTAATACAACTCATGAAATTTTATGAAGCAAAATGACTGCAACATTGAATATATATTGAACGTGTGTCTAACAGATTTAACAATTCTTTATAAGATTTAATGTTCAAATGCTTAAACCAATTTCCAACTACCAAACCAACAGTATCAAAACCGAAGGACATGCACAAATGTGGCGCACATGCAATACATTCATAGAGAAAGGATGTGTGGGTCCATTGTAGCAGTCTTTAAGAGTCCATCCTAGTGGGTTATTACAAGATTTAGGGGAAAGTAGTGAATTATTTGGATCCTTGTAAGCATTTGAATTTACATATTCAAATTATCAGTGGTTTGGATATGAGCATACTTTGTATTATTTAACTCATTTTGGAATTCATGTACATATGCTTGTTTCCTAAATTTTACCTCCCACTTCATGTTCTAAAAATGTAAGGACTGAGTTGATGCTTTTTCACTGAATGGAAATGTGAGTTACTTCATGTTGGTTTTTCACTGGTTGGAACAAGCACTGGTGTTTATATTAGTTTTGTAGAATGGAGTAATTTACATTGTGCAATATTGCAATCATGCATTGATAGGTGCCCAAATTATGCAAAACCTTCTCAAGTTCTTCCACAATCAATCAATAATTATGTACAAAGTTTCTGAGAGGTGATAGAGCAATCAAACAATAGTTATATGTAGGGATTCTCACAGGAATCTATCCAAGGAAAATGTTCTCAAAAGGAGCTAATATCTAAGGTAAACCCATAAATGAGTAAAAAACCACATCTAGGAGTCTTATAGCTGGTAGGTTTGGTGGAAGGATATATTAATCTTCATCACAAACCAAAAGAGTGAAAATTATGTAGGTTTCAACACATAACTATCAAAGTTTGATATCTTTGCTAAAATTGTTGCATGATATAAAAATTATTACTCATTGATTTCTATGTTAAACTTCAATTTTTTTTTTTTTTTATTCGACATAATACCAACTTGACTCCCTACCTGCCCCCATAGGATAATAAGGATACAAAATGTTAGTCATTATTGTTTTATTACAAAGAATTTAATATATAATTGTTCTATATCTTCACTCAAGAAATTTATAAGCAGGAAGTTATTATAGGTTGTGTTACTAAAATCCACGTCCATCGGGACCATGATTGTGTTGTATAAGAGAAATACCATCTCTTACTGTTTTGGAGAAAATACTTTGGAATTACTGCCTTAGATCAAATACTTGGAATTTTTGTGCAGCTTTTAGGAGTTATAGAGAGCAAACTAGGTTAGAAAGGCAGGCAGTGAAATCAGATTGAGAAATTGACTGTTTGCATATTGTGCACTGTATGCAGGCAGTGCAATCAGATTGAGAAATTGTCTGTTTTCATATTGTGCATTGTATGCAGTGGGTGTTCCCTTTCTTCCTGCATGCGACGTGTTGTAGTCATATCCGTTGAAGGTTGTGTTTTGCTTCAGATTTGTGAGCAATGTTTCACTACATATTTATTTCACTACATATACATATACATTACTTAGAATAACAACGATACTTCTATCAGACATATTTCACTACATATCTTTCATCCCTTAATAAAATCATGAATGTGTATATATAATAATGTTTTTTAACATAAAACGTTTGTGAAAGATTGATGTGCATGATGCATTTTAGTATGTATGATGCATAATGGGAATTATAGTGCATGTATGATGATCTTTCTCACATTTCTCCATTTAAGGAAATTCTATAATAGTTATAATTGATGGTTAAGGAAATTCTATAATAGTTATAATTGATGGTGAGATATCATCATTATCATTTTTATAATCATTTACAAACATTGAGTTTTCAAGATTAATAATCAACCATTAAAGTTAATTGTTGAAGAAATAATTCTAGCTTGGTATCTTCTGCGTGTTTCACGCAGACAAAAAGAAGTTTGTATTCGCCGTTGTTGTAGCACCGATCTGCAATCACACATTATAAATGCAAGTTGTCCTACGGTAGCCACATCATCAACAATCATATAGGTACGATGCAGTTTTCGATTTGATCATCCAGAACATCATCATTCACACCACTTGTCCACTCAGTGGATATCCAATCCCATCACATGGCAGGTAATGAGCACACCGCCACCTACACTAGAATAAGAGATGAAGTGAATGGACCTCAGTGGATATCCAATCCCATCATACCGCAGGTAATGAGCACAGTGTTGCCTATGCTAGAATAAGAGATGAAGTGAATGGACCAATGGCAGAATAAATAAATATTATTTAATATTTTAGAAAAAAATATAATGATTTGTCTAATGTAAAACTTTGCAGAAATGCAAAAAATTATGGTCAACAATCATAGTAATAGTTGTTCAACATCGAATCGATTGTTATATACACTACTCACAACAAGTATAATAATGCGTTGTTGTTATAATATGGTTTTTATTTAAAACCATATATTTTATTTCCCTTTTAGGTGGATCGAAACTCATTAAAATGAATGGGTTGGTTGAGATTCGAATTGGGATTTGAACCATATCGTTAATACACCATTTTAAAAAGCACATGATATGCAATGTTATATGCGTTGTAACCAAGGTATATATTGCCACATTTTATTGCAAATGCGCTAGACCATGGCTAGAGATAAGGGGAGGGCACATTTATATGGGTTTAAAAACTATATTGGATGCCACAGGGTTTATAATATGCGTCAAGTGGGTTAAGAACCATATATTATGGTTTATTAACATATTTTATGGAGATTTAAGATCGGTTTTATGCGAAGGAAGGTGGGAGGTTGGGATTCGACCTCCTTGCCTCACCTTTTTAATACAAAACTTTTACTAGTGCTGCTACAGGTCGACTTATGCTGCATAGTGCAGAACAATGTGAATTATGCAGGAAAAACCAACGAGCTAAAGGAACTTTGGAGGCAATTTATGGGAGCTAGAGTTAGCCTTTTTTAGTGTCGTCAGTTGCATTGAATTTCTAAGGTCGAGTAGAACACATTGAGATCGATATGAAATCCATTTCATGCAATTTTTATGTACATTTTGAGAATTTTAAGAAATTAATAAGAAAGCCTCCCCCACTAAGACAAAGGCCCGAAGATGTAGGAAACCTTGTCGAACTCCATTATCAAGCTTGGTGTTATGGTTTGTTATTGCTTGCGTCTATTTTTTTTTTGTATTGTTTAAGATGGTTGCAACATTCTTTTATTAAAACATCCTTACTCATTTAAGTTTTTGAATGGTAATTTAACACATGCTTAAAACTTAGCCAAGATTTTAAAGATCAGTTTCAGATCAGAAGGAAAACTTCATGGGNCAAAGTAAAATGTATGCAAAAATAAGAACTAACATTTGATAGGAAACTATGTCCTTCACTCTAGGATGACTGCGCAGAGAATGGAACTTCTGCAAAGTGAAGCTCTTGGTGAAGATTTCTGCAGTCTATTTTGCTGAAGGAAAAAACTGTAGGTCAATGATCCCCTCGTGTACTAAGTCCTAGATGTAGTTCATGTGGATATCAATGTGCTTCATATGAAGCCTCTGAACTATATCTCTGTAGAAATTCAGAGTGCTTTGGTTGTCACACTAGATGATGATCGACTGATTAAACTGAATTCCCAACTCAGTGAGAATATCTTATAGCCACATAGCCTGAATGGTTACATTAACTACCCCTCTGTACTCTGCCTCAACTGAAGATAGAGAAATAGAATCATGCTTCTTCCTTGACCAATACATGGGCTCGAAACCAATACTTAGTGAGTAACCAGATGTGGACTTACGATCAATGTTATTGCCAACCCAATTAGAATCACTAAACCCGATGAGGTCCAATGTAGATTTTGTTGAATAGTGAATCCCAAAGGTGATGGTGCCCTATACATATCAAAGGATATTATTTTCATCCTTCTAATGTAGCTCATGCGGCTCCTGCATGAACCTGGAGACTATGCCAACTGCATTGGAGAGTTCTGGTCTAGAGTGTGTCATATACAAAAATCTCCCCACTAGTTGTCTGTATAGTGTGTTGTCAACCAGTGGAGTGTCCCCACCATCCTCAAGTATGAATCCTGATAGGAAAGGATTCAGAGCAGACTTGCAGTATGTCATGTGAAATCTCTCAATGAGATCTTGTGCATACTTGGCCTGAGACAGTTTGATTCCTGATGCATCTTGACTAATCTCGAGTCTAAGGAATAAATGTAGCAGACCCATGTCTATCATCAAGAACCTATCATGCAAAATATTCTTGGATGCAACAATCATTGAATTTGACCAACCGATGATAAACAAATCATCAACATACAGAACTAGGAGTAGAAGTGAATCATCCATCCTGAGCATGTAAACATTTGGGTTTGATTTATAACATATAAATTTCCATGACAAGAGGTGTGAGTCCATCTTGGCATACCATTCCCTTGGAGCCTTATTGAGGCCATAAAGAGACTTCTTCAGTTGACAGAACAAAGATGAATCCTACATAAATCCATGGGTCTGCTCCATATATATCTCCTCAGAGAGATCACCATGAAGAAACACATTCTTCATGTCCATATGATGGAATTTCCATCCCTTGGCTGCTGCAATGGAAAGTGCCAAATGTATGGAATCCATATTCTCTATTGGAGTGAAGGTCTCATCATAGTCAATTCCATGCACTTACTGAAAGCCTTTGGAAACTAGCATGGCTTTGTTTTTACTAATATGTCCATCCGTTACGCTCTTGGTCCTGTAGACCCTTTTTAACCTAACAAGTTTCCTTCTAGAAGGAAGGGGAGCTAGATCCCAGGTTTGGTTCTTGAGGAGGGAGTAGTACTCCTCCTTCATGGAGGATTCCCAAAAAGGATTTCCAGTAGCCTTTCCATAAGATTGTGGATATGAAGACTAAACCAACAAAAATTCCTAGGTGGAAATGGGTCAGTCGAAGTGAGTGCAACAAGAAGCTCTTCAAAATCAGATAGAGTCCTCCTAGTATCAGTTGGATCCCCAACAATATCCCCTACATCTTGAAGAGTATTTTGGGCCCACTTGGGCCTCATCTCTAGCTCTACATCTGAATCCGCATGCACTAAATCTACATTTGATTGTACTGACTCAGTATCTGGATCATCTGAATCCTCTGAATAAAAAATCTCATCTAAATAAGAGTCAGCATTTGCATGCTCATCATATCTGACAGGTGGAAGAACAAAAGTAACTACATGTGGCTATTGAGGTACATGCGACACACTTTCCTAGAATTGGAAACTACGCTCAATGATGATCCAATCTGAGGAAAGATCAATGATTATGTTTTCCTTCACATCGTCGGGGTATCCGACAAATATAAACTCTATGCTCCATGGATCAAGTTCCTTCCTCTTTTCATAGGGAATCTAGGCCCATGCACATGAACCAAAATACCAAAGTGGGTTGCTTCTGGTTTGAGGTCGCTTCAAGCCTCATGGGGGTCTTATCCTTGACAAATATATGGGGAGATATATTTTGGATGTAGGTTGCACAATTAAGTGCTTTGACCCATAATATCCGTGGAAGTGACTTTGCATGTAGCATGCAAGATACCATCTCTTTTAGAGATTTATTTTTCTTCTCAACAACTTCATTTTGTTGTGGGGTATAGGGAATCGTGTGCTGCAACTGAATCCGTACCTCATGAAATTGATTCTAGATATCATGGTTGACATACTCTCCCCCATTATCATTTTAGATTATTTTTATTTTCTTTCGTGACTGTGTCTCAACAAGGGATTTGAAATATTTAAGGTGTTGAAAGACCTCTAATTTTTTCCTGAGAAAGAAAATCCATGTGAAGCATGAGAAATCATCAACAAAAATGATCACGTACCTTTATTTGTTTATTTATGAATGCGAAAAATGGCCCATGAGGTCACTATGGATCATATCTAAAGGAGAGGAATCTCTTTGAGTCTTTCCTTTGTCAAATTTATCTTGAGGGCGTTTTCCAAGAACACATCCCTCACAAATTCTTTTGGAGAAGTGGATGTTAGGTAGACCATCAACCATTTATTTCTTGATAATTTGTTGCATATATCTGAAATTTAATTGCACAAACCTTTCGTGCCATATCCTACTTCTTTCATCAACATGGGTAAGAAATAATGCAAAATCTGGTTCAAAAACTTTAGAAAATGTGCAGAGTCTAGATTGATTATTTGCCTCATTGGTAGCAACCCTGGAATTGGTTTACATGTCATAAATATCCATTGCATCAGGTGTGAATATGACTTTATTTCCAGTGCCATATTTAGTCATCTGATACATGGAGATAATATTGATGAAAATTTTGGGAATGTGCATCACATTCTCGAAGCTTTTGTTTGTGAGTTCAATCCTTCCTTTGTCGACGACATCGACTGGAGATTTGTCCCCCATCAGAATAGGAGGACCTTTGCATTCATCCAATGAAGAATAGACCTCTTTTTTGGCATCCATGTGGTGTGATCCTCCCGAGTCTACAATCCAAGCATCGGGAGAGGAGTTGACGGAAATCAAAGCATGTCTAGAATTCCCTTTCTTGGGATTATGATATTTTGGCTTCTTCTTCTTGGCACCCTCCAGGATGCGATCTCCAAGGTTGTTTTTATGAAGTATTTGGGTCATTATATCTATTTATTTACATACATGTGGATTCTAGATGGAATCATTTATGGAAGTAAGAGCATTCATCCCCTTTTCTTCCCTTTCCACCTTTGGATCCAGAGGCATCGTTGAAGGGTTTTGAGTACCCTTCATTATTCGGATTTGCATGTGATTTACTTGTTGGTCAATTTTCATAGGGATTGATTTTTTCATTAATTTCAAACTTAAATAATCCATAAGACCGAGAGAAGAAGCTACACGGTGGTTAGTTGAGAGTTCCTTCGGAACTCAGGAATTCATAAAGGAAGGAGCGCACAGTAGAAGAGAATGGATCTCGAGTGTTACATCCGAGTGCAGGGACTGACCATCGTCAGATCAAGGAGAACCTGCATGTTCTTTAAAGTGCAAAGTGAAGCGGGCTTATAAAATACCGAAAGCAGGAGGACCATCCATCTTCGGGCAAGACACATGGTCACAGATAAGATTTTTGCTGAGTGGAAAGTCAAAGAAAGAAGGTGCTTCAACCTTCGATATCATGATACGTGAAATCGAAAAACGCAAAGTCCCGATCAGATCAGGACCGTCTGATCACAAAAGGCCGTGGGCCTTCGATCGAAGAAAAGATGATATCGGGGATCGCGACTTGGAGTGTCAAAACACTTCATCACAGGAATGTCGAAATGCGAAATGCCGAAATGCTGAAATGCGGAATGCATTTTTGGCGTAGGCAGTGGTTATCACCGATGGTCATGTGAGAGGGAAGAGCCAGCATGAAGCTACGCTCCATTTCGAGAATAGAAACTTGGAGTGACGAGACCCTTCGACACAGGATTGCCAAAATGTGAAATGTGAAACACATTTCGATTAGTCTATGGTCACAACCAATGGGCATATGGTTTAGCACAACTATCTTGCCGAAGCGCTCAAGGGTTATTCTATGCTAGAAAGTCAAAATAAACATATGTTCATCGAACGGTGCTGATTAAATATTTAAACTAATCGTGTGGATACTTTTCTTCTTGATGCCTTGTCTAATGATGATCATTGTAAGTTAGTTATTCAGTTATTGTAATTGAATCTTCGAAACCTGAGGGTTCTAGTGTACGCTTTGAATGTACAGGGTAAATATGAGTGAAATTGTGTGTGATAGGAGGGGAATTATGGTAGAGTCGTAGCTCTGAAAAAAAATAGAGAGGGAAAAATTAAAATTCATATATGTAAATTAAGATGAACTGAAATAAAATTATACAGCGATAGTGAGAAGAAATGATGAAGATAGAGAAAAGATTAAGGAGAGAAGACATATGCATAGATTGATAAATCTAAGTGGTTTGGTCAACAATGGATTCTGATATGAATATATAAACATAGAATATTTGAATGCTTAATCTTTGACAGAGAAGATAAAGAGTTGGTTTGCAGGTTCTTAGTGATAGAGAAGGATTCCAAGGAGGTAGGGAGGAGCAAGGGGAGACTGTAAAAGTCTCATGTACAAGTTGGTGCTTGTACATCTAGGAGTTGTAGCTTCCATTCAATAGGTGCTGAAGAAACAGAGGTAGTAGCCTCATCTGGGTTGTAGCTCAGATAAAATAAGAATGTAAAGAAAAGTTGGAGCTTGCCTTTCATTCATAAGAAGAAAAGGCTTTTCCCTTTTGGGTTTCCTCATGAAAATCTATGTGTCATTGTCCATTTATGTGAGTGCATATTAATTGATCTGAATGATTTGTAGCAAGACATATAGTAAAAGGCATAATCTGTGTTCATTGAATAATCTATTTTAAACAAAAGAAAGATTTTTTATCTAACTGATTCAACCCCCCCCCCCCTCTCAGTTAGGCTATCCTGTTTAACAATTGGTATTAGAGCAAGTTTACTTCAAGATTTAGTTTAATCACTGGAAGTTTGATCTTTAATAATGGATAAGAAATATAATTGTACTAAACATGGATTACCTCTATTTGATGGACATAATTATTCTTTTTGGAGTATCAGGATGAAGTTGTTTTTACAGTCTCAAGGAGTAGATGTTTGGCAAGCTATGTTGAATGAATATAAGGCTCCAACAATAGTTCCAATAGATGTTGCAGGGAAGAAAATCTATGAGAGTAATTCCAAAGCTATGTATGCAATACTTGGAGGATTGTCAGGTTCAGAATTTGTTAAGGTAATGCATTGTTGACGCAGGCGCGCCACCCAGGCACGTCCGCTCACAGGACCTCCTCCATACTCAGCCAGAAGAACTGAAAGCTCTTCTAATTCCCTATCGAGAATTTTCCACACCCACAACAATTATCCAAAAGATCTCCCTTAACGATCGGGAAATCGGACTTTGCAATTTCATGAGTCTCATGGTCGAGTGTTTTTGGATTCTCAAAACCCCGAACCCCGACATAAGTCAACGCTGACCCTTTTTACCTTGCTATCGAGGTTCCTCCTATCGGGATTTTGGTATTTTCGATGTCCAAAACAACTCGCCTTACCAAACCCCGAACCCCGATACGCTCCTCTGCTGCCTTAGCCTCCCAGACTAAGCCTTTGGTCCACACGACCACTCCTTATATGACCGCAGTCATATTCCCATCAGGGTTTTGCGGTTCGCAGTTCCAAAATGCATAAACAACTTGTCACTGGAATCCCCGATATCCCGATGACTCAAACACCGATGGACAACTTCCTTGTCGGGACTTCAGACTTCGCGGGATCGCGAATCCTAATACCAAAGTTTTCGGGACTTACTTTTTCCCGAACCCTGAATCCCGATAAGTTATGCCACCTGTCCTCCACTAATTCCACTGTGGCCCCACACTATTCCTTTGGCCTGTCGAGAAATCGTGTTTCGGAGTTTCGCGACTCCTGCTGCTATGATTTCCAAGAGTTACAAAATGTTGATTCCCGATGCACGTGAGGGTTGACTCTTCCACGTCACTATCCCCTTGTCAGCTTTCTCGGATATCGTGAGATCACAATTCCTGATGAAACGTTTTGTACTCAGAATTCCCGATACGCCGAACCCCGACTCCTCTCAGATCTTCTGACGTGCGTCTGCCTTGAAATCTATGACTAGGAATTCATTGGTGTTTCGATACTTGAAAGGTCTCGGGTCTCTTGACTCCTGAACTTCCGAAATGCTGATGGACTCTCGATCCCTGCCACCTGTCCCAACAGATGGATGGCTCGGCACT
>ML832467.1:41482-56656 GCA_009831015.1 Picea engelmannii | reverse complement strand
ACATGTCTATGGATTATGACAAACACTCCCACATGGTGATGAAATTGTGACACTTACGTGTGATTCTTAATTGCGACACTTGGTAGTGTGACAAATAGGTGTGTAAAATTTCTTCATGTTCTCATCCATTTGATTTAGTAGTCAAGGCCGACCTTGTCTAGCTCCCTTCTTCCTAACCTCCTCAAGTTGTTCTTGTGTAATATCCACAAAATCTTCATCTTACAAAGAGAAAATTGTATCTATGAAGTTCATACTGTTAGCAAGACCTGATTTTTCCTCTTCCGTTCGTCTTGGGCATTCATCTTCTAGATGCATCTCTTGACAAGGAAAACACCATGGAAATTCCTCTATATTGACCATTCCAACAAGATTCAAAGTGTTGGGAGCCTTTGCCTCTTGTTGAGGCCTTGTCTTCCAACTTGTAGCATCCCTCTGTTGTCTGAAAAACTAAGGTCTCAGAGCAGACTGATTTCTTTCGAAGGTTGTTAATGGTTTCATGATTTGATTTTGACTTTGAACAAACTGAGTATTCATCTAATCAAACTTCTAATTCAAGAGAGTGATCGGATCTTGCGCATTGTTGATTGAATTATTTGTCTTTGCTTCTACCCTAGAATGAGGATACTAAAAGGGATCAATCTTCGAGCAAAGAATATTTTCTTCGATTTCAACAATATATTATTTGGCCTTTGCCAATGTTCTAAGCTTCTTTTCCCTTAGGATAAAACCAAATTTCCATTCAAATGAATTTACATAGAGAAGATAGACAACAACTTCAGGTGGGAACAAGTCATTCGGGATATGAATATGTAAATTGTCAAGCATGGTATCAAATTCATTCACTGTCTTGTTCTCTTTCTTATTGATTTGGTTGAACCAAGTCATTATCATTCTTCTATTATTCTTTGTTTTCCATCTTCTTTTGAACAACTTAGCGAAATATTCATAGGATGTTAGGTGATTTTCGGGTGTTGTTCCAGAGTCTGTACTTAAGGCTTTAAAAAGTACAGTGTCTAGGCATCCGAAAGTTAGTAAGGTGTAAAAAAGGGGGGAGAGTATACATTCGAAAAAGGAAGCTAGGGTTGATTTCTAGGGTGTCGCTGTATGGCTTCCAATTGTTCCTGGATGTTTATATCCCGTTCGATTGCATCCCATGAACGTTCCAGTTCTACCCGGGTGGTGGTTGTTTTAAGTATAGTATCAAAAATATTTAAAGCGATATGGGTTTGGTCCAATAAACCGGGTTCAATATTAGGTTGTCTTACAACGAGGAAAGTCATAGAGGAATAGAAAAATTTAAAAGAAATCTAAATTTTTTTATGCTGTATCAATTTGATCTTATAAAGAGAACTTTGAAATTAATGTTAAAGACAAAATGTAAACCAAAGGCCTTTTTTCGTAACTGTGTTATATTTGAAATAAAAAGTGTGTGAAATATGAGAAAAACATTTAGCTGTTTATAAAGTAAGGCTCCTATCAAGGGAGAATCTCACTCCTTAAACAGAGTAAGAAAATAGACTAAGAAGGAATCTGACGAAGTATAAAATATGACAACTTAAAGGTTCACAGGTCTTGTATCTGTTGTTAGCCAATACAGAGGAAAATTGTAAACGATATAGATGAACAGAATTTAACCACCACAGTAGAAGTTTTACTAAATTGGAGTGCACCATTCATCAGATGTATATAAGCGAAATAAAATTGAATATGAATAACAAAGAGAACAAACTCATAGCACACTCGTGACGGAATCATGATTCTCTAAATTGCTTTGTATTAATTCAAAAAGAAGATAGCCTCTATTACAATCAACCAAAAAGGTCCAGCCTATTTTCTTTCTACAAAATGTATATTTATACAAATTTTCATATGTTGGAATCTCAATCGTTCCAGAGGTTTTCGGTTACAATCAAAGGAGTTAAAACGTTTCGTTTCTTTATCTCTATCCTCATTTGGTACTGGAAACCTACCTCTTTGCCTACTTCATGAAAATAACACACTTCTCCACCAACTGTGATATCAACTTAGAAGGTTCTGCTTCGTTATTTGCCTAAAAAATATAATAGTCTTTCACCAATCGTGGCAACTTTCCTTCCACCTGCTGGTCTTTGGCGCTGATAGAACATAATAATATTCTTGGTTTAATTTTGAACTATGTTTGTGTGGTTTATTTGTAAAATTTCGGCTAATTCTCTTTCTTCATTTTCCTTGATATTTAGCAGATATTTTGCGATATTGATCTGACCCAGTATATCAATGCTACTTTCACCATCAAAACCCAACCACATCCCATTTAACAAACCAAAAGTTTCTTCACAAGATTTTCTTATCTCCTTAGCTTGTTGTCTGCCTTCAGATATATTTTGCTCCCATTCTTTCAACAAGATATTGCCCCTAGTCTGCTCTAAGATGGGAAAAATGGAACTACTGCTTATTTCCTTTCTCGTCGTGGCTATAATAGCCTCCTGGAACGCAACCCGAGCCGCTCCAACTTCCCTTTCTTTGAGAGAGAGGTTCTCCAATATTTGATCAATGAGTTGGCAACTACTTTGAATCGTTTCTACTTTAACAAGCAGACCTTGCTGCGTCGCCGATAACCTTTTTCTGATTTCTATTGCTTGGGATTGAAATATCCCGATATTGATTACATGGCTTTCGGCTAACTCTAATTTGGACCGAAGATGTTCTATTAATTCTCCTTGCTGGACTATCTATATCTAACTTGTCTGAACCATCAGCTTTGTCTGTTCGAGATCAGCTTTGAGCCGCTCGATTTCATTCTAGCTTGCTCCAAAGTTTCATTCGCCAGATCTTTGGTAGCAGCCTCTGTTGTAGCTAGTTTAGCCTCTAATGTCTTGATTAGATGATTTTTTCTCTTCAGATGATATTTTAGGGTCTCGATTGAATATTTGTTCACCGTAGCGAAAGAACCCAATGTTCCTGCTATTTGGGTTGCAAATTCTTCTTTCTTCATGGTTCTTCCATCGGTTATAATTTTAAATTTCTTGGATACAATACCTGCCTCTTGGTAGATTTCTTGTCTCATGACATCCTTTCTCCTCTTATCGAAGAAGAATTCATTTAGAGGTAGCTCTTCCACTGATATAGGTGCTAATTCTTCACCATAAATCCAACCTGCGTCTGGTATTTCCTTTGTCGACTGCAGGGGAGTAATAGAAACAATGGGATTACTGACTTGTTTAGATGATTTCCTTGGAGTAACGACTGAAGTTGGCTCGCTTGGAGGATCGAAAGCCTCGACTTCCTATTTCGAAAGCCTCGGCTTCCTGTTTCGGCCCCCCAGCTTTCTCTTCTTTATCCTATTGTTCTTCTTGGTCGGGTGCTGAATATTTGGAGCCTTCAGAATTTGTTTTCTGCACCTCTACGGTCGTTGGATTCTTGCCCCGTAATACTGGGGGAAGGCAGCTCAACCTATGTTCTTGGAATTTGAAAACATCAGCCCTCTCTTCGGGAAACAAGGCTTGTATCTAAGACAAAAACTTGGCATACGATCTCATGCCTCAGAAAATATCATCATGAGGCGAATTCTCGTGCTCAAACCTTTTAAGGCCACAACTAGCTAAATGATTACTCACGACCTTGTGTGGGTCGTGTTTCTTGAATTCAATATTGACTAATTTTATATCTTCTAAGGCTACTGCCTCGGCCTTTGCATGCCTGAAATCTAATAAAGAATAGGTGTTTAAATGAATGGGGAAAGGTGGCCATACCTTCTTTGAAAGCCCCTTCAACTCTTTACTTATGCCACCAATCAAGTTTTGCATGGCAATCTCATGACAAGCCAACCTATCGAGTATAAATAATGGTAGAGAATGTGGAGGGACATAAGCTCCGAAAACCCTGATGTATGAAAACTCTTCCTCCATGTACCAGTCGGCCACCGTGCTCAAATTGGTCATAATTCTATCCGAGATCCGGGACAGTGGATTACCGAAGATGGTGACATGCATCGATACCATTACCCAATTGAAGATTTCATATATAAAATCTGAGGCCTTATCCTCCCAAAGCTTAGAATGATAGACATGGATAAGCTCAGTCTCCGATGGAGCCCAGCTCCAACTCATTAAGGGAAAATGTGTCATGGATTAGATGGCATCCATGATGTATGCATACATAAAAAATGAGGCGGCTCTCCTGCTTGCCCTCTGCATCTGATATTCTGTAATCCGACTGGTCAGACTATCTGAAAATAGTTTGGCCCAATCAAAAGAACAACCTTCTGCTACTGTATGCATCAGAGGCACCCATGGGAGGAAATAATGCATGGTGTCTTCCCTCCTGTACAATCTACAGGTCATCATCGCTATGTATTTGAATTGTGGTTCCAAAGAAGATATGGAATAAAATCCATTGCTATCTGCTCTGAACTTCGTTGGGTGTGAGACCCAATCCTTGATCAAATTAGATAAGATTTTTGTGTATTGCTCGCATTCCTTCTGTTTAAAACCCTCTAGAAATTTTGCGTTGTATGTGAAGTTCGACGTGGGTGGTAACTTGTACATTGCCTGTAAGTTTTCTGGTCTACAGGTCCCAACAGTGACCTTCTACTCATTGATGATGGTTCTGGTAGGGATATCTACATGATCTAGTGCCCATCAGATCATGTCATAGTAAGGAAGAAGACGTGGCCTGGCTGCTACTTTGTGCATCTCTGCCTGGACGACGATCTTATATTTGGTAGTCAAGTCGTCTTTCTCATTGTCACTGGAATCGTCTGAAAAGTTCACTAAATATGATTGCAAAACCTCTGAGATGTATGACCAGGTTCGTATGGAATCAACGCTTCGAGGTGAAGTATCCAAAACATTATCGGAGCCTTGTCCCGAAATCTCAGCACTTTTCTTGGACGCTTTTTGCAGGGCCATGACAGAAGATTGTGACTTAGCTCTCCTGCAATAAAAATGCGTATACATACAGAGATCAGTTTGTTGAGAAAAACTTATCTGTGCGGGATAGAAATGAGCTTTATGAATAGAACAGAAAGGAAAAAGATCTATATCTTCGATCATTTAAAAAATTTGGTGTCCTTATGAACAGAACGGTCAAATCATATTTAGAGACAGATTTAGCAATAAAGACCCTATCCTTACTTGTCGTTTCACCTCATTTCCAATTAATGCCATAAATTTCGACGGTTCGTGACACAAGTTGGCATAGGGAAAATTTAAAATTACCTCGTAGACTTTGCATATTATTATTTGTATTGAACATTGATTAAGTTGGCTTAGCTTTTTTTATTAAACTTACTTAAACTTTAATCAACCTTTCGACGTTCGCTGTATCGAGAGTTTTCACTTTAACCTTTCGAGCCTCTAAAACCCGAGATCGTGATGATTAGATTTAGTTAAGAAAGAAAGTAACCAGGATTAAATGTTTAATTAATCATGTTTTAATTTATATCGCAACTTCACGGCTCGGGGTTTCGAGGGTATGATTTCTGGGAGGAGCACTAGCTGAGTCACGAAATATCGAGATCACTATGATGTGATTTATTTAAACCAAAAGGTAAACCAAATTAAGTGTTTTAATTAATTATGTTTGAGCAATATCATGACTTTGCCACTTGGGGTTTCGAGGGTATAGTTTCCGGGAGGAACATATGCCAAGTTGCGAAATCCTGAGAGACTTTAACCATGGTCAAAGTTAATCACCCCTGACACTAACTCGGGTTACTTATGTAAAAGTCTCATGGCTTCCTCTTTCAGAGTTATGACGGTAATGTTTTAGGAGAGAGTGAACGCTGAGACGCGAAATCCTGACAGCACTTGACTGGGGTTTAAAGAATTTTACTCTCAGATTTCACCTGAGGTAACCTTTTTAAAAAATTTCGCAACCTCGCACATCAGGGCTTGTAAATCTTGTGACTTGTAACTCACGAAGAGCGATATTCTGAGGTACAAAAAGTAAAAACTTTCGT
This sequence comes from Picea engelmannii, assembly GCA_009831015.1. Lineage (NCBI taxonomy): Eukaryota > Viridiplantae > Streptophyta > Pinopsida > Pinales > Pinaceae > Picea > Picea engelmannii. The sequence continues at coordinate 50,715 of ML832467.1, read as the reverse complement.
TTAACGATAAAAAGTGGTAACTTATGAAACATAACATCCTTCGTTATTTTGCATGTCGAGACTACTGATATTTTCAGTAGGTAAATATCATGAGGAGAAAAAGAACTTAAAAACCAATATTTGACTTCAAAAAATACATTTAAACCAGTTGAAAAGGTAGATCCAACTAGGGATCTCGTCTTCTTGCAAGACGGGAAGAATAGTAGACCGCGTGCCTGTATTAGGTAAATGGAGACATTTGCTTCACTTCTCCTAAACTTCCTTTAGGGAAAAGATAAATAGAGGGAAGAAGAGATCTTGTCTTTCACATCTACAAATCTTTTCAATACTCAACTATGTTTCATACTCAGCTACAGTCCCTTTCACGACTTTCTCTTTCTCTTTACTAAATTTAGGTCTGCATTAAGACAAATCAAAACAGTTCTAGGAAATTCAACAGATCTTGTAACTTTTGGCTTGCATCCAACGAAATTCATTACATGTTTTTTAATCGGGGAGTCCCGTATGAACTTAGGATGTGGATCCAGTCTCAAGAAAGTTGATTACCAGAGTAGAGTGAAAATCATGTATAACAGCCTTACAGACATCTCAGATATTGCTTCACTGCTAGTGGGCCTGTTCAGTACCCCGATGAAGTTATCTGCCCCTTTTTTGTTGAATTTCCTTTCACCACTTTGAAATATATTTATGCATTTAAATGCTGAGACGAGGGAAATAATTTTTTAATTTCCTTTCATCGTCTCTTCAAACTAGATGTACAATTAGATATGACTTTCTTTCCACCATCTGTCTTATAATTTTCCTTTTAGAACACGAAGTGGGGGCAATTGGTTTGTATGAGGGGTGATATTTGTATAATATTTTGCAATGGAGGTATGTTAACTTACTTTGATTTCTTGGTACCAACCTTCCCTTAACCTTCACCACACCTTAACCCGTAGGAAAAAGGGGAAAAATTATTCTAGGGGTTTTCCTTAGAGCAAGCCTCAATCCTTCAAAATTGTTGAAAAACCCAAAATAGTCAGGATCCACCTACGCATAACTTGTTTAGTAAGAGACTGAAGAGTTATGAAGACCAGATTCCTTTCCAAAATACGCTTTATATCTTTCAAAGTTAAAACATAATCTCTTCCCGCTATGTATATAAATCCGGAAAGGTACTTGGCTTTTTAAGAAGATAAAAGTGAAGACCAGAAGAAAGGTGATGGACATATTTTTGTACACCGAGGAGCAGGGGTCGAAAATTAAAACCGTTTTTGGAAAACCCTTTCCCAAAGATGATTTACTTAACTATCACCTATCTTTATTTTAAGTTAACTTCTTAGGACCCAAAGCAAGTAATTGTTCTTTTTGATAACAACTAAGCGAAAACATTAGATTGATGGGACCTTTACGGTGCTTAGGAGACCTTTTCTTTCTTAAAGAACAGAATTCTCGGGAGTTCATACCTTTACCTTACCATTTTGAAACAACCGAAAACCTTTTCTATCACCTGTTTTTGGTGAATTCAGCCTCCAATATATGACTTTCTGTTTTCTCCTTTCACTCATTTAGGTCACAAGCCGAAATCCTGTAAACACAAAGCGTGTCCCTTAAAAGAGTTGAATGTATTTGAAAATTGTGTATCTCTATTTATACTAACCTAATTAATTAAAAATGAAAACTTAACTCAAGGGAATCATGAAATAGAAAGAAAATACAAATCGATATATACAATGGAAATCCTTTGAGAACCAATTATTTCATGTAGTGTTTTAGATAACGCCCATTGACAGTGGCGTTGAAAATTTTACCATCCAGATTTTCTAATAAAAACGAATTTTTTCCTTCGGAAGCTACGACTCTAAATGGTCCATACCAAATATGATCGAATTTACTGTGTTTCGCCGAATATTCCTTCCTAGCATCCCATCTTAAGACCAAATCACCCGGAAGAAACTCTCTGTCTTTTGTCTTACGGTCAAATAATGTTTTCATGTCATCTTGATATTTTTGTAATCTTTCATCCACTTCGACCCTGTGTTGTTGTACTTCAATCAGCTGATTTATTCTCCTTGTGACGTGGTTTGGTTCTTCTTTCTCATATTTCCATAGTTTCATTACGAGAAGTGCCAATTTTATGGGTAATACCACGTCAGTCCCGTATACCATCTGGAAAGGAGAAATGTCGATGGATTTTTTCGTGCCAATCTGATTTTCCCATAGTGCGTATTTTAAATGTACATGCCAGGATCTCTTGTTCGCGTTCAACACTTTCTTAATTATGTTGATCAGAATCTTGTTCGAAGACTCAGCCAGTGCATTTCCTTGGGGATAATATGTCGTAGAATGTCCGAGTACAATATTGTATTTTTGGCAAAAACTGGTCATAGCCATAGATTTAAAAGCCTGGGCATTATCTGTTACTATCTTTCGGGGGCAGCCAAATCTAGATAAAATGTTTTCTTCTAGGAAATCTATTACCACTGAATCTATAGCCCTCCTGGTTGGAATAGCCTCTACCCATTTAGTAAAGTAATCTGTGGCAGTTAGGATCCATTTGTGTTGAGAGCTGGAATGGGGGTTAATTTTGCCTATAAAATCCAGTCCCCACTATTGAAAAGGAGCCTTTGTTTTGACTGGAACTAAAGGTAGCGCTGGGAGTTTATGCTTGCCTGCAAACAGTTGGAAAGGGTCACAAGCCTTGACTTTGGCATTTACATCCGAGAAAATTTTAGGCCAGTAATACCCTGCCCTCAGGATTTTATAAGCTGTCGCTCTCCAAGAATGATGTCCCCCACACACTCCTTCGTGGAATTCGCTTATGACCTCCTCTATTTCATATTCAACCAAACAAACCAACATTAAGCCAAGTGGGTCCTTCCAAAACAATTTACCCTCATATATACAGTATTTGACCGCATGTAGTTTTAGCGTTCTAGCTTTGGATGGAGATAAATCACTTGGACACTTCAAAGTCAATAGGTAGGATACTATGTTTTTGTACCAGTTAGAGGAGGTAAATTTCTCTTCGATTCTGATTTCACTTGTTTTCTCGTAGAGCTCACTCATATCTTCATCTTCTCCACATCCCTGTATGTTATTTATGCCGAGGGCTCTGAAATTAGATTCAACTAAGAGTTTAGCCAAACCTTGACCTTTTACTAGTTTCGTCGGCTTTATTTCCAGATCAAATTCTTGAATTTTTGCGTGCCACCGTCCCCTCTTGTCGTTACTGTCAGGTTGCACTAAAATGTCTTTTACAGAGCTAGTAGGTACATACGCGATTATCTTGGAATGCAATAAATAAGTTCTAAAAGCCTTTAATGCCTTTACCATAGCATATGCTTGTTTTTCCATTATATCGTATTTTAGTTCCGCGTCTCTGAGACTTTTGCTGAAAAAGGCTATTGGTTGTTCGAAGCCTTCCTCATTTTTTTGGAGGAGCACCGCGGCAATGGTATGCTCGGACGTGAATGAGAAAATGAGAAAATCCTTTAGATATTCAGGGCTTGCCAGTACAAGTGCCTCGCTTATAACCCTCTTGATACGTGCAAACGATTCTTTGGCCTTTGTTGTCCATTTTACCTCGTTGTTTTTTTGTAACATACCTATGATTAATTTCACAATTTCAGCAAAGTTTGGGATAAACCTTCTCAAAAAGTTTATCTTTCCTAAGAATGACTGAATTTCCTTTACATTTCTAGGAATATTTATTGTGTCTATAGCTTGAACCCTGCTGGGATCAATTTTAATTCCGTCTCGAGACATAATATGGCCCAGGAGTTTACCTTCTTGCATGGCGAAGTGAGACCTTTTGGGGTTTAAAGACAGATCGAACCTGCGACATTTTTCAAAAGTCTGTTTGAGATGTATTAAATGATCTTCGTCAGACTTAGAAAAAATGGTTAGATCATCGAGATAGATAACTACAAACTTGTCTCTCTCGGCGACGAAAGCGATATCCATAACACACTGGAAGGTGGCGCATACATTCATTAGACCAAAATTCATTTTATCATACATGAATGTACCCCAGGGTGTAGTGAAGGCTGTTTTTTCTTTATCTTGTTCATTTACAGCAATTTGATTGTACCTAGAGAAACCGTCGATCATAGACATCCTATTTGATCCAACTACCTTTTCTAAGACGTGATCCATTTTAGGTAAAGGATAGTTGTCTTTGAGGGAAGATTTATTTAAATTTTTGAAATCAACACACAATCTAATTTCCCCGCTCTTTTTTCTAACCGGGACCAGGTTTGCCACCCAATCGAAGTATCTCAGTGGTACTATTATTTTCGCATCTAAAATCTTCTTAACTTCTCTTTCGACTACGGGTAATAAGATAGGGTTGATTTGTCTAAGATTTTGCCTAAAGGGTTTGACACCAAGTTTCAGAGGTATCTTGTGTTTGATCACAGTAGTGTCATAGGTCCTAAGCTCTTTGTAAGACCAAGCGAAAAAGTCTTTATATCGTGCAAGCAAATCTTTATACTTATTTTTCACCTCAGGAGGAAGGTACTTTGATATTTTCACCATCCTAGGTTCCTCTTTTTTCCCTACGTCACAATCTTCAACCTCTTCTGGTTGGGGTTGGAGAGTGGATTTTAAAGGCATGTCATTTTGATCGAAAAGACTTTCCAGGGGGATTAGTCCCTTTGGAATCTGATTACTTTTTAAAACTAACATGCGATGGTTGGCAATTTTTTCTCGGAACTCCTGAGGGTCTTCTCCTTCTTGCATGATCCATGTGTGATCATTTTGATTCTCTTGATCGATGTGAGTTTCAGAAAAGTCGTCCACTGCTTCTAGGAACTTTTTGATCTGTTTGTCATCCTCAAAAACCTGCCAGTGTTGTATGTTGTTCGGGATGGATGGTCTGTGCCTTACCTCTATATGGTATTTTAATTTAAAAGTCGTGGGGGGAGCGAACATCAAGGATGCTTTGGCTAAAGAATTGGCCTACAAATTTTCGGTGCGCGGGATGAAGTGGATATTTACAGACGAGAATTTTTTTTCCATTAGATCCCAAGCACAATTTATATATGCTCTCAATCTCGGGTGTTTGGCCTGGTATTGTCGATTCATCTGTTTGACTATCAACTCAGCGTCTCCATATACTTTCAGATTCTTTATGTTCATCTTCTTGGCAGCTTCCAATCTTAATACTAAGGCTTCATATTCACATACATTGTTAGTGTAGTCTATATCCCATTGAAGCCTGTAAGAAAAAGGGACAACAAATTTATTTTCAGGTGCCGCAAAAAGTACTCCTGCACCTGCTCCTTCACATGACAGAGCACCGTCAATTTTTTTTTTCTAGATCCCTGTGCTATGCATATTTTCATATTCTTTCTTGTCTATGTAATTCTCTTCTGTGCAACTGTCTATACCATCATCAAAAGACAAAATACAATTTCCTAGATCTTGATCAGCAATGTAAACAGGAAAATTGTTAGGATTTTGAGGATCTCTCACTGTATAGGCTAACCTCGTTTCTCTGTATAACCGAGTAAGTTGCCCACCAAATACATGAATTGTGGCATAAGTCATGTCTAATTGGACGGACCCCCCAAGTTTGGCTCCCCATGACCTTGATAGCAGTAAGCCATACTTTGGAGGAATATCAGCAATAACTACGTCCATCATGACACTTTTGACTGGGAACTGTGCAAGGGTGACTACTAAATCTTTTATCATACCCATGCACTTAAATCTTCTCGAATCGAAAGAGTAGAGATCTCCGTAAGGTCGGGTTATCAAGAGGCCTAGTCTATCCATAATTTCTTTGGGCATTACATTATGTGAAGCTCCAGAATCTAGCATGCAGTTATGTAGCAGTCGATCATGCACATTTAGGGTGATATAGAAAGGAGCAACAGTGTCTCTGGCACCCTTGAAATGTGGACCAAAAGTGATATTAGGCTTATCATATTCTAAATTTATTACGTTTGATTAACTTTCTTGATCTGAACAACCTATCACTTTGGTTATCTGCTTTCGATATGATGGATTATTTGCTAATTCAACCAGTAGGATTGGTATTTTTATCCTATTTATATCATTTTCAAAACTAAAACCACCACTAACTTTGTCCATTTCTCTAGTTGGAACCTCGATCTCTTTCTTCTCCAACTTACTTATCTAGGCAGATTTATTACTCATGAGTTTACTTACCGGTGCGAGTGTCTCAATTGTCTTGATTCCCCTTGTTTGGGTCTCAACCTCCTTCATTTTGAGGTCCAACAAGTCTACCTCTTTTATTTTGTTGTTGGATGTTTTAGTCTCTTTCGGGGTAGGCACATATATTGCACCTCTAGGGAGAATTTTCTTCGGTTGAGAAATCAACGTAGGTTTTTGTTTTGACCTCAAGTTATACCTCGGTTGGACCCCAGCTGTCATGGAATTAGACATTTCTTGACATACAACGAAATCATTGTTGTTTATATCATCATCTTCATTTGATGATTGAGGTGTGTTCAATGACCTCTCATAATATTTTTTAGTTACATAGGGCTGAATGCAGTCATTGACCAAATTTGTCACATCTTCTTCAAGTCCCTCAAAATCTTCCAGGTCATTTCCTCCTATAAAATTTTCATTTTTAAAGGGGTTTGGATTTTCTGATCTTCATTTTTAATCTGCCTTTGTTGATTTTGAGGGTTGGGGTTTCGTCTGAATTCTCTTTTAATGAAAGGATCACTCTTGGATTGGTCTAGCTCCATTCTAGAAATCTTATTCGACAAATCTTTAATTATCCTAGCCATATCATCCATCTTGTCGTCTGTGGATCTATTAGATCCTGAGGGTCCCGCTTCTTCCCTAAAACGTCTGTTTTATCTGTTTCCCGTTTCTACCCTAGCTTTCAACTTACCAGAAGTTGTCATGTTAGATTCAATTTCCATGGCATCATCATGCATTTGGGTTAAGGTAGCCCCCCACCTTTCTCTTAAGAGAAGGGCGAAGTCGGGTTTGGAAGCTCCTGCGAAGGTTACTTTGGCTGCAGGTTGGGAGGGTTTAACTTCAGCTAGGATCTTATTATACAGTTTGTTAAATATTTGGATAAATTCCATAACTGTTTCTGAATTCCTTTTCTTTAAAGATCCGAATTTGGTCAGATAATATAAGTGGTCTTTTCTCTCACCCCATTGTCTAAGGAAGGAATCTTCTAAGGCATCATAAGAAAGGATAGACCCGGTGGGTAGACTTCGAAACCAAGTTCATACATGTCCTTCAAAAGTTTGAACAAACAATCTCGAATAAGCATCTTCGTGTTCCAGACCTAGAATATCAGCGAACTGATTGAAGAAATTTATATGTTCGGTCGTAGTTAAGTCCCCTTCCCCTATAAATTTTGGAATTTTTTTTATATAATTTTCAGGAAGGTCATGAAGAGGTATAGGTAGAACCAAAGGTGCATACCTCGCAGCCACTTTAGTAAAAACTCTGGGGGCCGGGGGAGGCACTTGGCCCCCCACTCCTCCTCCGGCAGCCACCATTGGTACTAACTGACAAGGAAAGGGTGCATTATATAAATATTTATGAAAAACTAAAAGTGGATTTCTAGCTTCTTCGAGGGATGAGAAAAGCAAAGATGGGTGAACAGAGATGCGAGGACTTGGCTCCTCGGATTTGCAGGAGACGTAATCAGGGGATCCCGCAAGTGTGAGATTTGAATATATAGTATAATATTTGAGACTTGGTGAGGTTGGGAAGTCTAAAAGAAGATTTGGCAGGATATCAACCGCTAATAAATTTACTGCAGAGTTTTTACCTTTGTGTCCGACAGAGATGTTATCACTGAAATTTTGTCCGCACATGGCGACAAGAACTCCGCATCGTCAACACAGGAATGAAGTCATTCATGGCACAGGATTAATTCCACAGCATGGAAAAAGGGTCAAAAACTATACAAAGTGACCAAAAATTTAAGGGTTCTTTACATCAGCTGGGTGCGCGCGCATATGCGCGTAACAAGAACGTACCATAGGCACATGCGTGCACGATGCGCGGCTGTTGGCACAAAAACTCGCGCACATGCTAAACAACGCATTTATTGAAATTGGTCGGCCTCCCAACCACTAATGGATCAGCTCCCAAGCCGATTTGACCCCAAATCTGAGCTGAATCCGCATGGTAGGCTGGTCAAAGACCTAATTGAGCCCTAAAGAGCCCCTTTTCACTCTCCAAAGAGGTTACATAATCACCCAATGCTATGCTATAAAAAGCCATGAAGAACCATCATTTTCTCAAGGAATTTCATGTAATGTTATGCTGCTTAGATTGTTTTAAGGACTCACTCCTTGGCAATACCACTTTAGCACCATTTCATTGAGCTATCTACCTCTCTCTTGAGTAGATATGCTTGGAGTTCTTTCACCATCATCCTCATTTTCTATTGTAAGGAGAGCAATTTTGTGAGGGCCTCAAGAGCCTTCCATTGGAGAAAGAAGGGACCCAAGTCCCCTTTCTTCATTGTGCTTTGGATTTCATCAATTGATCAGCTTAAAACATTGGTGATATTGGTCTATTGTATTTCTTATTTTCTTTTCCATATGCTCATAGTTTTAGTTTGTTTTAATTTATTTCTTGCTTATAGTTTTGTTGATTCTCTTTCTAACCCTTTCCTTTACAGTTGTCATGCCTAGCAAGACCCAACTAGGCATGTAAGCACTCTTTATTTGCTCACCAAGTGACGAATTGAGTGCAAACATATTGGCGACTGTACTAGGGAAAAGGTATCAATTCCTCCCTCATTTGGGTTCATTTTGCTTTCCTTTTGATTTCATTAACTTGCAGGTTCACAAACCGGCCTCTGCCGACCTGCTAACCAGTCAATTCACAAGAGATTTGAGAGAAATCCATCTGGATTTTTCTTCTCGGCCGTTTTGTCACAGGCACATGACTATTTCACCCCACAGGCGCACATCGTGCATGCATGCACCTGTGCCGCAGTTTCTTCCTGTGCGCATGTGCTTTATCTCTTAGTTCTGTTAGCGCGCAGGTGCCATATGCACCTCTGTCCACACTAGAGGCCGCGCATCTGAACTAAAATTTTACATTGTAAGGTCTTGGATGTGGGGAAAATCATTTTCCTTCTTAAGAATAATGATATGCATGCTCTAAATACTGCACCACTTAGACCCCTCAACTTATAAAGGGGATAATCAAACAAACATAGGTACTTAGGTGGATAAAAATCATTTTCCCTTATTTGCTTTTTGCCACGTGGATGGCTTGCTTTGGTTTAT